>PNEQ01024959.1:0-68304 GCA_003012365.1 Medauroidea extradentata | reverse complement strand
AGCGAGACCGGGGAGGAACACTTAGTCTGACTCTAGCAGTGGCCGCGAGAGCTTTGCCTGTAAGTAGCGCGCTGTGTAACACAACGTAATGTAGCAGTGTTTACATGTAAATAAATACATTATCACGGCCGCGGTTGTTTCATTCACTGTAGCCCACTTGTCCGCTCACATAGTTAGTGGTCCACACCCGAGACCACACCTATTATTAAAATGCGAGGTAGAGAGAAGTAGCGAGAGAGATAGAGAGAGAGAGAAATAGATAGAGAGATAGCGTGAGAGAGATAGAGAGAGAGAACTAGCGAGAAATAGATATAGAGGTAGAGGGAGAGAGAGAGAGAGAGAGAGAGAACTAGCGAGAAATAGATATAGTGGTAGAGGGAGAGAGGGAGAGAGAGAGTGAATGTGGATATTCTCAAGTGGTTTTGGTCATGAACATGAAAGTATGTATTTGTTCGTAGTTTTCAGAGATAAAAAAATGGCAATCGTAAAATTATCTGCCGCAATATGGGCGGTAGTGAGATGAACAATATAGTCAGTGGTGGAATATACAAGGTTCGAGATGCATAGCCAAACCAAATATATCGCGTGTGCCCATATCTTTGCACTTGCCAGGTTTCTGGGTATGTGATCTCACAGCCTATCTCAGAGTCACTGAACTTGTCGATTACAAGGTAAGGTAAGGTTATTGGACTGTGCGTCTCGTCGACAGCAAGGAAGTTAGAGACGGGTGACACACAACTCGGTACAATGACAGGAGCTGGGACAGGAATCGGCCATGATCATTATTAACGAACCATCTTAGCGTTCGCCTGGAGAGATTTCGGAAAACCGAAATCATGATTGTCAGAGCCGG
Organism: Medauroidea extradentata; assembly: GCA_003012365.1. Classification (NCBI taxonomy): domain Eukaryota; kingdom Metazoa; phylum Arthropoda; class Insecta; order Phasmatodea; family Phasmatidae; genus Medauroidea; species Medauroidea extradentata. The sequence continues at coordinate 67,451 of PNEQ01024959.1, read as the reverse complement.
GATCGAACCCAGATCTTCCCGAATGCGTGTCCAACGTGTTACCATCGCGCCACCTTGCTCGGTTTATCGATTTCAAAGTATAATAAAAAATATCACCCATAAAATGCATTACGCAAATAGCGTCTATAGACTCTCGCACGCAGGGGATCATATTGTTGGGAGTAAATTGAAATTGCGAGGTAGGCGTGCGCTGAAGCGAGTTGAGAATAAACTCCCTTCCCCATTCGTTTCATTTCTTGTCACGTCCAACCTACCCTCACCCCACTGCTAGGTAGTGTGTTATGTCCAGTGTGTTTTTTCCTTTTCTTTTGCCCCATTATCGGTTTACGACTCGATTGCTTGTCGGGTTGTCCGAACAAAGCAATTGTTTTTTTTTGTCCACCTCGGGACGGTGTGAAAAAGAGGTCACACGGGACTGAGGAAAGTGTGAAGGAGGGGTTTTGTTAGCTGGGAGGGGGAGGAAATTCATGGGCGTACCCAGGGGGTGGTTTTGTCGGTTCAACCCCTCCACCACCCCGGAACGCTAGGTATTCTTCTGCATCTATTATTATTCTATATAAAATATTACCGACATAATAACAAGATAATAACCTAATATTTGTACTCTCTCAGCATTCAAACACATCAAAAACATTTACATATTAATACTACCTTCACAATTTCATTTCAGAACACCATTCGAAAGCAATTGAGGACTTAACATTCAAAAGGGGCTAAGTACCACTTTCGAAAAAAATGAGTTAGGTAGATAGAAAGGTGTCAAAGCATTAGGTCGAAGACATACTTAAAGTGCTATCTCCTAGTGATATTCATGCGCGCCGTACATGAGCACAATTACATGGTTGGAGTAACATCAATGCATTCTAGTTCTTTAAAATATATATATATATATATATATATATATATATATATATATATATATATTGATGTTCATAAGTGTTTTGTACTAATTACGGTTCGATTGCTCCTATTTAATACTTTCCTATTGTAAAAATATGTGAACGCATTTGGATAATTCGTTGTTCATTTGTTTGTCGCGATATACTGTTCCCGACATTATCTCGAAACTTACCTTTTGGCACTTAGCCCCTTATGAATGTTAAGTCCTCAATTTCTACATACACCTGTGGGTAAATTATCACGCTTTCCATCCGGTCTCGGCAGAGTAGTCGAGTAGGCGCCGGTACGTTGTGAAATGTACTGGGGTTGAATCCTGGCGCGGGCTTCGGTGTTGTGTTGTCCCGTCAACTCATTCAGTTCACTCTCATCGGCTCTTAAGAGTGTTCAAGTGCGATGAAATCATAATATTATATATTTATATGAAATAGTGTGAGTTTTGTAAACGATATTTTTGAGCACAGTTTCCCGTTGCGATACGTTCTGGGCGACTGTCACACTGCCTAAAATCGTTTAGTCTAAAACTCTTTCTTCGACCCTGTTCAGTCTAAAATTATTCAATCTGATCATACTCAGTCTAAAAGTAATTCAGCCTAAAGTCAGACAACCTAAAACCGTTAAGCCTAAAATTACACAGCCTAAACATCGTTCAGCCTACAGTCACTTTGCCTAAAGTCACTCAGCCTAAAGTCATGCAGCCTACAGTCAGACATCCTAAAGCCGCTAAGCCTAAAGTTACACGGCCTAACATCGTTCAGCCTACAGTCACTTTGCCTAAAGTCACTTACCCTAAAGTCGTGCAGCCAAAAATTATTCAGCCTACGGTCACTCAGCCTAAAGTAGTTCAGCCTAAAACCCTTTCTTCGACCCTATTCAGCCTAAAATTACTCAGCCTAAAGTCATTAACCCTAAAGTCAGACAGCCTAAAACCGTTAATCCTAACGTTACACAGCCTAACATCGTTCAGCCTACAGGCACTCAGCCTACAGTCGTTCAGCCAAAAATTATTCAGCACAGTCACTCAGCTTAAAGTCGTTCAGCCTAAAGTCATACAGCCTAAAATATATCTAGCCTAATTTTAGGCTGCAAAATTTTAGGCTGATTGACGTGTTTACAACATTCTTAGCTCTCATAGTTTTCTCATGAACGGTTCGTGTATGTCAAAATTTGCGTGTTACGCTGCTATACAACTAATTAAAACTAAGTAGCCTACTTAGGTGAAACAATTTACAGTGAAATAACATGCAATGTTATATGTAAAAAAATTTTTTTTAACTACCAGAGAACTGCTTTAGTATTTTAAAAAAAATTTCTAATTTTCCAACTACATATTTCCCTGTAAATTCGTGATTTTTTTAAAATTCAAAGTATTACACTGTGGATTGGTTTTTTTTTACGTAGCTCATGGTATGTAAAATACCGTAAAACGGGGTTAGATGATGCCACGGTGTGGTGAGATTGTGCCATCATATTGCTACATAAAATATTAGCATATGATTTTTTATTCTTGTGTTTTTTTTTCAAACTTGATTTATTCTTCAGGACTAAGCCTTTGTACTTACCTTTGTTTAATGTATGTAGACATACATATACAATTAGGTTGCCACAATCTCACCCCGTTTTACGGTATGTATTTTAAGTAAATCGATTGGTTTTCTTTACTAGCATGGCAGTGTAACATGCAAATTTTGACTTTGACTCGCTATTATAAGAAAACTATGCGAGTTAAAATTGTTTCGTAACAGTAAACTGCATTCCATGTTTCGCCTTATAGAAGGAACACTATTTCATAAAAATATTAAATTATGATTTTATCGCTCTTGAACACCCATGATACCAAGCTTCTTTTGATTTCGCGGTGATATATTTTTTTTTAAGTCTAAATGAGAGCATATGAAAAATCTTTTTGGCAGTTTTGTTTAGAATGGTGTTCATCGTGTTCGCTAATTTTTTTTTCAAGTCAGTAAATACTGTGGTTTTAGCTAAGTATGTAGTTTACGACATTTTGTTTAGATGACTTATTACTCGAAACCGCATTGTTTCTTGTCTTGAAAAAATAAACAGCTATCACGGTTAATGCCTCGTTGTTAAGAGGTCTCCCTACCTGCCCTTCAAATTCGTTGTAACAAGTTACGGATATTTTATGGACGTAACTGTTAATCGCACATTATATTTGTATATCTACGATAAGAACGCACACTTCAAACTGTGTCGCTACAGTTTTAAAAAAATTCGTCACGTTTATTTGAAACATAATTTTCGGGCCCCTCAAAATGGTCAAAAAATGGGGTTTTAAGACTGCTTTATCTGGGAATATAACGACCGGATTCTAAAAACATAACTATAGAAACAAACGTAGAACTACGCTGCCCATAGGAAACAGGATAATGGTAAAGCACTGCACGCGAGCTGAGTAGCTTGCTCGGAGAGGCGATAATGTATTACATACGTCGGTGAACGGAAACCTTACTGTTCCCACCTCACACACACAAGCACAACCTATCTAGGCCGGCCCCTTAAGGGTGTTCAAGAGCGATTAAATCATAATTATATATTCACATGAGATAGTGTGAGTTTGCATGGCAGCAGAACATGCTAATTTTGACTTTGACACATCAGTATTAGAAAACTATGCGAGTTATAATTATTTCGTAAGGGGTAACTGCACTCACAAGTATCGTCTACAAAACTAACACTATTTCATATGAATATGAAATTATGATTTTATCGCACTTGAACATCCTTAAGAGCCCCATACAGCAGGCGCTAGATGCCGCGTTTGAGGCACGTAAACAGGTAGGCGATAAGAGCTATACTGGCTCGTGTGTTAACAATCGTATCGCCCTTATGAACGGCGCACGAAATTGATGCTTCGTGTTTACGACGTTGGCTTTTTTCTATAGGACTTTAAGCGGAAACCCTACTCTTTTACTGAGACAGCAGTCTGAAAAAGCCGTTTTTAAATTAAATTTTGAATTTCCCCGAAACCATATCTCCAAGCATGATAAATAGAATTTAGAAATAGAGAAGCCTAGTTTTAAAATTGTTTTCGTGAACTAGATAATAACATGGAACACACGCTTCGTAGTATGTAAAAACTTAAAAAAAAAACTTCCTCCTAACATGCTGCAACAATTTTCATGCGTCAGCTGTATATGGCTCTTAAGGATTTGTTCCTTAGTTTTGCAGTGCTTTAGAAAAAAATTTTTATTGCTACCTAATACTCATACAAAAATTTCTCTCCACTGTTTTGACACTAATATGTGATAATTTGTAGCTGAATTTTTTTTGTAGCAATGTACCGAACGATATTTTAGATTTCGTCACCTACAGTACCACGTTTTTGTCGTGAAAATAAGCCAAAATTAAGCAAAATATTTTCTTGCTGACGAATAGTATATTATTATTAAAACCACATCCACGGCATTATGAATCGTGTGCGTGCACATTGAGTCAAATATTCCAAAACTTTTGGTTAAAAATATATTTATATTATTTGGCAGAAGATTGAAAAAAAAAAAAAAAAAAAAGGACAAGCCCTTGAAGGGCTGTTAAAGCCTCTAGCCTCACATAATGTCTCTTTCCAAACGTTCGGCTTTGTGACCAGTTCACAGGGGTGTTGTGTCTTCGACCACTCTCGATATTAGCACGCTGTCGACGAAGGGGTTGACGCGACGAAGCCTCGCCCCCACCCCCTCCCCGCAAATAGCCAGAGCGACAGTTCGACGACGCATCGATCGCCTCATATCGCTCTCCAAGTCCTATAAACGTCGACGAAGGCTGTAACGGAACCCTGACGGAGTAGCACACGCTAAAAATAATTCCGTGTTTATTATTTGGTTCAGGGGTTATGTGACTAAATCTTCCTCTTAGGAATTTTTTGCATCTTTCATAGTTTTTGCGTAATGATCCGTAACCACGTCGAAATTTGCATTTTACGGTTTTATGTACGCCACTAAAACCAACTGACCTACCAAACCGAAAAATAATGCACAGTGTACAACAATGTTGTAGGCCATAATGTGACACATACAATGTGTGTGTATATATATATATATATATATATATATATATATATATATATATATATATATATATACACATATGAGTGTGTATTTAAAATGGTGTTTCTATTTCCATTAAAAAATGCAGCATTTTTAATTAAATAATAAAATACTTTATTTTTGTTATATCATATTGTAGCCTAGAACATTGTTATACACTGTGAATTTTTTTCAGATTGATGCGTTAGTTGGTTTTAGTGGCATACATAAATCCGTAAAATGCAAATTTTGACGTTTACGAGTCATTACGCAAAAACTATGAGAGATGTAAATAATTCCTATGAGGAAGATTTAGTCACAATTTATGTATAAAATAGTAATATATCTGGTACAAGTATCTAAAGACGTAGAAAACTAATCTATCACTGTAAAAAATCTTCTTTGAATGTTTAGGAAGTTATTATCCCTGACGCAGTATGGTACAGTTGTCATACTTCGTCTTGTAAATATGCAAACTCTACAAATGTTACAATACAAGTCTGGTAACTTCAGTATACATTTGACTGTTTTATATTTAGGTTTAAGAGTGTTACCAGGGATGTCTGGGAAACTATTCTACCATACATACTTTCTTAGCGCTCCTATACGCACGTGTGGCAAATTTACAAACTATTTTTTAGAGTGTAGATCGCGCCTTTAAGAGGCTATCAAAATCTCTTCGTTTCACCCCAGGGGTTCGTTTATTTCCGGAAACATCGCAACTTCTCGACAAACTCCGGTAATAGTCGCCCTAGACTACGCCAGTAGTGTTGTTTGCGGCGACAATTACAGGATTCTCCCATCGACCAGTGCCGGCCTCGCAGCCTGTTTGTCGGCGACGCGATCGTCGGCGGCGTGCGACCCGCGACAGCTGCCTGTACGGTAATTGTCGCGCGTTCCGTCAGTCCGTCGCCGCTCGAAGCGAAAGTGATTGCCGCTAATTACTGCCCTATCTTCGCCAGTATCAGGAAACTATCTACGAAGGATATTTTTTTTCTGACCTCCGATTGGCCGTAAAAATAGAGGTATGAACCGTAAAATGCTTCAACTGTCAAAAATTAGCAGCCACGTTTCAACATAATCACCACACAGGTTGAAGGTGATATTCATAGTCATGTTGGCGATAAGATACGCACCACATTCTAATCGTTGCCAGGAAGCGATATTCTGAAACAATTTTCTCGTTGTTTACTAGTCGCAAACTCTCTCATAGTTGCGAGAGGTCAAAGTTTACCATATTCGACTCGCAACCGGAAACTGCTCTCAAAGGCAGACAAGATGACCAATGGTCGATTAATAACCTTGCACTTTGCCTTGAAAATATGTTACTTTGAAATTTATAAACATGTCGTATAGTTATTTTTATCTTTTTTTTTTTTTAATTACATCTTAATAAGTAATCTTCCTATGTTTCGTACGAAGAATGTTTCATTTTCAACATTTATGAGAAGGAACTTAAAACATTCGCGTTTTCATTTGGACACAGGCTATAATTCCAACAATTGTAAGTTTGTGTCACACTCTCAACTGGCCTATGACTTATTTGACACCTCTGAGCCAATAATGGATATGTAACTAATGCACACATATATAACTTTAACAACAAGCAGCTAATGAGCATCTCGTTACCTTTATAGTAAAACCTCGTAACTCCATTTTGCATACATTCAGAAAAAAAAGAGAGAAAAACTACTTTATTTTTCTCACACAGAGAAAAAATACATAGTTGTGTACAAAAATATTATAAATTAAATTTTTATGTTTACTTTTAACAATATTTCTTTGTAAATACCTTATTATGATGGTTTAAAATGACTCGAATGTCCAATCTTCATAATATGGAGTTACGAGCTTTTGCTATTAAGTTAACGATTCTGGTGTCTGCTTCAGTGTACAAATATTCTTGCAGGCTAGCCAACATGTCAGTGAACACGCGAATTTTTCCCGTCTCTATTTATAATCGCTCCTAGAGAAATATTTACATGCATGCCCGCCATTTTATCGTCCTCTTCGGCCTCGCAAACACTGCAACGTTATTAACGCGATAGCAAAATTCGTCCGTGAATGCGCAGTTTGTCCCGAGAATTGTTTACGAGAGTGCTAACTCTTATACGTCCCTTGTCCGCGGTAAGTTTGCGGGATTGTTACGAGAATGTTTATGAATATCAGCCTGAGACATAGGCGTGCGCATGGCAGGTGCCACAGGTGCCTTGGCACCACTATTAGAATTTTATAAATGACCCATTTTCGTTTTCTTTTTCACCAGCAGAAAAAAATTACAAACACTTTCTAAGTAAACTGCAGTGTTTCCAAACAGGTGGTGCTTTATTGCAGAGTATTTTTTTTTTAAGTAGATATCCCTGAGATTAAAAAAAAATATTCATAAATTGTTAAGTTGTTTTTATAGTTGCTTTTTTAATTATATTGTTTGTTTACCTTATATCCTACAACTTAAAACCTATTTCATTCTGTTTAACATGCTAATCAGTTAGGCTTTGTGGATTATTTGTTTCCAGAGGAAACAATTTTGTTAAGTTTACAGCTACATTGGCATGTCAAAACGGTTATTTTTTCTCTTTTATTCGTGCATATTTTTACATACAGTCTTAGGGGCGTTGTGTAATCTGGCACCGCCATTATTCAAGTCCTGCACATGCCTGTGGCCTGAGAGACTTTTTGTACCGGTGCGCCAGCTTGCCAATACCCTCGTTTACCCATTCAACCTTGCTCGTTTAAAAATATGCTCGGGTGGTAAGCATACGAGGTGCATCAGATGTTGTGATTGCACTTTCGTTTCTTCATGGGATGTCCATGAATAGAAATACGTCAAATTCTCGGATTAGTTTCAGGTTGAACTGCATTTCAAACGCATGTGAATTTTTGTAATTTTTTGATTGGATACCAGATTACCAGACGCGTCCTTGAAAACCCTCATCCAATAACAACTTTAGAATAAAACGTGGAACGAATTACGCTTTACTTGTTACAGGCTGACAGTGGTTGAGGACTTAACGTTCGAAAGGGGCCAAGTACCATTTTCGACAAAAATGAGATAGGTGCCAAAACATTAGGTCGAAGACATACCTAAAGTGCTATCTCCTAGTGATATTCATGCGCGCCGTACATCAGCACAATTACATGGTCGGAGAAACATCAACGCATTCTAGTTCATTGAAAAAAAAATATATATTGATGTTCATAAATGTTTTGTATTAATGACTGTTCGATTGCTCCTATTTACTGCTATCCTATTGTAAAAAATATGTGAACGCATTTGGATAATTCCTTGTTCATTTGTTTGTCGCAATACATTGTTTCCGTCATTAACTCTAAACTTACCTTTTGGCACCTAGCCCCTTATGAATGTTAAGTCCTCGATTACTCACAGGTTTGACAGCGAATGAACGGAGCTGGAATATACATAGGAGTGTGGCGTCTAGTTGACAGGTCATTGAATCCGCGAGATTCACGTACCACTACCCATATGAAGCGATAGCAATCGAATCATAACGCAGCACTGTTGTTTACTCCCTTCTCCCAACTAATAATAATAATAAATCGTCTTTATTTTCATACTGGCAAGTTTAGACATTTGTCGCATTCTCTTACACTTAACCACAAACAATAGGAAATAAATTGTACTTAAAATTGTATACATACAACATTATGATGATATTTGTTATAGTAATGTAACAAGAATTCCTGTAGTACTTCTACCATGACAATATGGAGACAAAAAAAAAAGGAACGATAAAGTAATAGTACGCATATAAGATAAAAAAAAATGTTCGGTGGCCAAACCAACCAGCCAAGGTTTGGTACCGTGTGACTTCCACCACTTCTCGATATTGAAAAAGTTACTGGGGAAGATGTTGCTTCAACAGCAATGACGAACTGTAGGTAGAGTTGATGGTATATCGTGAAAATTGTTTGTACCATAATACCCTTGAAAACACTGTAGATTATTGTGACACGTATGATTGGGTGATATACGTCTGACACAACGTAGCTGTTTGAACACCAATAATTGGCATCAAATATTACAATAGCGGGATTCTTATTGGCTACTTAACTTTGAAAATAGAAGAAATGCTTAGCGGCGTTTACGTTTAAGGGCTTGTTCCCGAGTTTTTTTCAGACTGGTACCAATAACTCAAATATTTTTTAACCAAAAGTTTAGAAAAAATTTCAGTCAGTGTACAATCACACGATGCACAATACTGGGGACGCGTTTTTTTAAAAATAATGTACCATTCGCCAGGAAAAAAAAAATAATTTCCTTCATTTTTTCTTTTTTTTTCACGACGAAAAACGTGGTACTTTGGGTAATGAATTTCTAAACACAGTTCAGTATAATTCTACAAAAAAATTCAGCTACAAATTATAACATATAAGTGTCAAAACTGTGCAGCGAAATTTTGATATGAGTATTAGGTAGCAATTTAAAAAATATTTTCGAAATCACTGCAAAACTCCGTAACAAGGCCTTAAGTCTGGCATAATCTGAATACAATTGACAGTTTACTTAAAACGTAGAGGATCGCCACCAATGATATAATGAAGAAATAATTTTACCGTACGTATTTTTCTAAACCTCCTATACATCGGTGTTTCACTCACTTGTCGAGCAGTTTTCGAACAAATGCCTGTCATGTGAAGCTCTACACTCAGGCAGGCTCTGACTATGTAACTTCATGATAGGGAATGTGTAGCAAACTATTAATAACGGCTAATAACTTGAGCTACCGTTACACGCACTGCTAGAATCTGACGCCCGTAAAAATGCTGTTGACGCTACAACAAGAGCGCATGTTTGGATAACTTGCGAAAATCAACAAACATTGAAACATCCTCGGTGCTAGTTAAGGCCATTCTCTCTCGTTTATACTATTTTTGCGATAGTTTTTTGATTAAGCAGATACCGAAAGTCTGTTTGGAAGTTTTGTTTAAATTTTGTTTGTGGTAGCTTTTTTTTTTTTTTTTTTTTTCAAAACAAGAAATTGTACAGCTTCGACCAAAAAGTCAAGTAACCAGAATTTCGTTAATTACTTAATTAGCTGAAACCATACTAGACTATTTACTGCCCTGAAAAAATCAGCCAACATGGAGAAGATGATTTTAAAACAAACTGCCAAACAAAATATTTTATATATGTTCTCGTTTAGGCGTAAAAAATTATTATCATTAAAAAATTATAAACTAAAGAACGTTACATTAATCGATACTTCTAACTAATGAAATAAGTAATAGGAATTTTTTTTCCGAAGTATTATAAATCCCAAACATGTTGTTTTGTGTTTATTTATAATTTTAAATAATTATGTATTTGTTAGGTAATGGAAATAGGCAAGTACAACTTAGTTACTGGTTACAAATTGTTTTAAACCATCGCATTGTAAAGGGTTAGGTGTAATGCCGTCCCTGTATTCTTGGCGTCCTAGGTGGATGTCTAGTTCGTCTGTAAACTAGCACCGCCCATGGTTCAGATCCACCCTTAGCGCACCGGAATTTTAGTGCTCAGAATGCGCAAAATACGTGCATCCACACAGCCACCTGAACTGGTTCTGTTAAGGCTGTTCAAGACTAGTGAATATCAGCACTCTCTCATATTCCTATGAAACTCGGAATATAAGCTCTGAGTGATGTAAATAGACAGCTAAAGCGATCACATATACTGTATAAAGCCTGGTGCGCGCTCTCCGCGCGCTTCAGTCTGAGGAAGGACGTGGAAGGATGAGGTTACGTCGCTTGAGCTCTCCACCCCTGTAAGAAAGACGAGAGTAAGAAATCGTCACGTCCTAGAAGGGGACGCACACTTGTTACTGCACACATATACCACAATGAGTCGACAGTTCGCATTGATATAAACTTGGTATCGTTGTAATCAGGATGAATGCTGCTATTGGTCAAATACAAAATATTTGAATTAAGTAAAACGATATTCGTTTTAGTGCACCTAACATGTCACTACTTTTCGTCATTAAAATCCTTATTTTCAGCAATATTTTTAAAAATTCGAAGATGCATCCTTTCATGTTTTAATACCTTTTGTCCATTTGACCGCGACATCTCAGTTTAGAGTAAAATATTTAATTTTAGTAATTCTGATAGTTTTCCTTAGTTGCATGCAGCCGTAGTCATGCATATTTTACCTTTGACAAGCTGTTATTTGAATACTATGCATCCTGAATATGTATGCTAAATTTTTTTCCATAAGAGGAATATACAGTCTCAAGTGACGTCTACAAAAGACATAATTTCGTACTCAAATAAAATTATTAATGTCGCACCTGAACGGCCTTAAGGGATACGGAAATGTGCGACGTCGAGCGGACGGCTGGAATACTGAACTACTCATCAAAACTAGATGAGATTTTTTTTTACCGAGGAAATATTTTATCAGCGAACGTGTACAGGATGTTCACTATAAACTGAGCACATAGCAGAAGTTGTAATTAATAAAAAAAAATATGTTTTATTGGGACGGTAGATGTTAACTTTTGAGAGTGATGAAACATTTACATTGGTTTTTAGTTACTTGTGAGTATTCATATTAAACATAGTAAAGATGGCAGCAAAACGTCTGAAAGAAAACTTTATGTGCTCACTTTATCGTGATAAACCTATATTTGTATAACTCTATGCGATAGTATGCATTACTTTCGAGTAAAAAATAAAAACAATTTTTAGAATATTAAGGGCTTGAAACCTCAAAATCTACAAAAAAAAAATGGAAAACTTGTCATTTTTATAATTTTTAATATGATAATATTTAGGCCTCTATAATAACAGAATTTGAAAAATACTTGTGTGTTGAATTGAAAATAATATCCGTATACCTCTCGCGCAGTGATTTTCGGTTTAAACACTTATTAAAAAAATACTTTTAATTGTTAACTCTAAGGTAAAGAATACTACCGCCTAGTGATATATAAATAAACGTCCGCTGATAAGATATCTACTCGGCAAAAAAATTTCATCACATTTCGTTCAGTAGTTCAGATTTTATTGACGACTGAGTAATCTAGTCGTCCGCTCCACATCGTACCTTTTAATACCCCTTAATTAACAAGCAGCGAAGTCAATCGTAACTACAGCACTGGTCTAAATTACTCTCGTGTGCAGCTAACTCTAGGTCTGGAAGTCTGTCGTGATCCAAACAAAGACCTCATTGCAGGACCTTCGGAATCCGTCTTTACACTCGGCCGTGGTGCGAGAAATACGAGGGAAGAATGTGGGAAAACTCAGCGAGATGAAAGTATTTTTTTTTTCTTTCGCGGTTGTTTTTTTTTTACTTCTCGCCTTCCGTTATGGAGTTGAATAGTGAACCTTCAGGAATCCGCCCAGCGAGTTGTTACTGCCCGATTGGTCATAAGAACTCCGGCTGGAGGGGGGGAGTTTGGGTTTTTGGGTGAAGAAGGATTTGGCCCTACCGACGGAAGGTACAAAGGAGAAAAAAAGGGTTTTGTGTTGTGTGGGGTGGGGTGAGATAGAAGCCTGAGTGTGTGTGCGTGTGTGTATATGTGGCTGAAGCGAAGAAGGAAAGCAGCAGCAAAATGAAACTCGTGTGTGGAATTTGTGAGCGGTTTTTGTTTCCAGCTGAGGAGGGGGGAGGGTGTGCAGTCGCCTCACGTCTCTAGCGTCCTGCGAGAGAGATAGGGATAGGGTGTTAGAGGGGAGGGGGGAGATTTATGGCGGCCCGGTCATATTGGCCAGTTTTATACACGCCAAACTGGCTGGAATAATTCGTCCGGCGTCGCCCGCTTGTCGTGTCTGCTGACCCCTGGACAGCAAGGCGGGGGGTTGAAGGGGTTGGGGGTAGGATGGGTGAGGGTAGGGAAAGGGGTTTCCTCGCAGGAGTTCTCTCTCTCTCTCTCTCTCTCTTCACCCCGGCCAGCGAGGACCAGAGAAATGAAAATAACTACACTCGCCAGCTAGTGGTGAGCTGATCAGTTATTTTTGTGGGTCACTTTGACGATCCTTTACATAGTGAATAAAAGATTCTGAATTTTCAAACAGTGTGTGTCTGCCTTATTTTGAAATTACTCTTCTGGAAAAGTATCCTAGCAGCTCCGTTGTGTTGACCTTTAATGGGTATGTAATGCCAAAGCAGAGAATTATCACAATTTTCGACGTAAATATTTTTCCCTCATTTATAGAAAATCAAGGCTCGGCAATCCGTAGATTACACTTTTCTATGCCTTCTTACTTTATGACATAGTCACAGACTTTCTTATTTTTGGAGTATTGATGGCAGGTAGGAAAAATGTCTCTTTTTTCCTATCTGCCATCATTGCTCCAAAAAAAAAAAGACAGTCTGGGACTATGTAGTAATGTAATAATTTGTACAAAAGTATAATTTCCGGATTGTTGAACCTTGATTTTCTATAACAAGCGAGAGACAAATGTTATATCGAAAATTGTGAAAATTCACTGTTTGGCGCACCATTCCCCTTAAGGCGCCTGTCTGTCTGCTTTGTAAAAATCGTTTCAGTGTGCTAGCAGAACTCTTTTTATCTAAGAAACTTTAAAAAGTGTTTGTAATGTGTTTAATAAAAAAACCAACACTTCAAACGATCTCGGAATGGTAGTTTTGAAACATCACGTAAATTAGAAGGATAATTTCGGTGTTCCTCAAAATTTCTTTTAAAAAAGTTTTTTTTCTCAATATATTATATCTAAACAACTACCTACGGGATTCGTGTGAAACTACAATAGAAAGATGTATTGGAATTTGTTTAAATCTTTCCACCAATAAAAATATGGGATCACCACTGAAAGTGTCAGTCAGGCGAGAGATTTACGATATCACTGCGCGCGATTTCAGTGTCTTGCGGTAGAGGGGATACCGCACCAGATGAGCCGGTCAACATCGCCCTTGGCGCCGTGTGCCTCACTCACACAAACACACGGCCAGTAAGCGGGCGTCTTAAGGTGGCCGCCGATTGGTGTGCAGAATTTCGGCAGTTACAAGATTATTCTATAACTGTTCAGCGTGTGAAAGTGCTGTATGTTTAGGAATAGCATTCAGAGTAAGCTATGTTACACGTGTCTATACCCATTTCAAGTTCACCAGTACTCATGAAATAGTATTTTTCTAGCGGCCGAAAAATGTGAAAATGGGAGATTTTAGGTTGTTATTAGGTAAGTAAATTTTGGACGTTGAATGTTTTAAAAAATATGGGTGTGTACAATACTTCTTTAACTTTAATATTTCGTCGTGCAATGATAGGGTCACCGCTAAATGTCTCATAGAGGCAAGTTGTCGGCGAGAAGACTGCGCACCAGTTGAGTACCGTGCAACTAAAGTCTATTAGGAGGCGAGATGGGCGTGCTGTGTCGTCCTTACTGCTTCATCACTAGGCCTGAACACTCAAAATATATTCACCCTGACAGCCACCTTAACACTGTTGCCTGGTTGGCCTGCTATAGCCTTTTGTTGTGCGGGTAGTATTTCGTGTAGCTGTCCACACTACATAGCGATAACCGTTGTGCTCTTCCACTATGTGAGCTATCTAGGAGGAAGTCGCTGGCGGAGTTTGGGGGGGGGGGGGAGATTATAAGAACTTGAATATGTATCAGTGTCGGCGACATTCTGTCAGAAGGCTTGTCATAAAAGAAAAAGGAGACAAGTTCAAGGGCAAATGCCACTTTCCCCCTCCATCACATATTTCTTTCGTGTATCCTCAAGGAATTATCTTACTGCTTACCTCTTCGCTCGCCTTGACAGAGTCGGCCTCTCGCCACCCCCTGCGACTGGTAGATGGACATCTTCCCAGCGATGGTATGTTCGCTCTCCCGTACACTTTTCCCCTGCACCAAATATTATTTACCAATATTCACTTTTTTTTTAGGTTCCTGTTTACAATAGACATATGCCACCATAGGCTGTTTTTGTGTATAAAAATCCATACTTCTTGCCTGCTGAAGCCTTTTGTACCAAAAATGTATAACTTAGCTTGATTTCTGAAACATTTCGAAAGTTTAATCAGCACAATGAAAAAAAAAAAAAGTAAAAAGGCAAATTAATACATTTTGCTCTGGACAGTGATTTACAATAACATTTCTCGCGAATTGATTATTGTTTGAAGTATTCATCTTCTAAACTGGCTTCTCCAAAATGAAATTTCACTAACATGGGTTTCCCTATACTAAATTCTCACAGATGTCAAACCAGGCAACGTTCTTAAACCACCCTGACTTCCTTATAAAACAGGGTCTGTGTAAGTATAGTAAAGTCGCCATATTGTTCATCATAATTCCTGTTGCATTTTTAATTCGGAAAACTTAATTTCGTTAAGATAATAAAATAAATACCGATATAATTTCCTACATGGCAGCTTATCCATTCCTTAGTTTCACAGATTGTAGATATTAATATAAAATTTCATCCAGAAATTAAATATTTGTTTCCCCTAATTTAGGTTACTTTTAACGAATGTTAGATTCCAATTAATTTCTTTTAAAATCTCCCATGGGGAATTTGCCAACCTAAAACTTGCAGCTGACATCGTCCAAAACATTTACAATAATATTCGACTCCGTACGTTTCTACAGGAGGGTAGATTGCTGAAGACTCCCCAACAATACTCAATTTTATATATATATATATATATATATATATATATATATATATATATATACATACACACCACAGAGTCTTACACAGTGCTTTAATATTGCTAGAATTTTACTAATGAACGTACATTTTTATTTTATTCCTAAAAATAATAAATTTCCCTCCCCCTGTAGACACTCTTCTCAGAGGGTAAATATCTAAACCAGTCGAGCTTACACTGTAGAGACTATTGGTTATTATCATTACATTTTCGTATACTATACTATTTCCAGGCAAGACGTTTCGAAAGTGTAACTTTATCGCGTGCGTTCGGTTCAATTTTTTTTTTGTGTTGGCACCAAACAGTTAACGAAGATTTTATAACACACTCTGTTATTATTTTTTGCAACTTCCTATGGGCTGTAAAAAAACCGGAATGCATTGTAAAATGGCCGTAGTGTCAAAAAGTACGTATATATTTCAGTTTTGTTTCAACATAAACATATCAGAGATTGAGACACTTGTCATACCTGTACGCCAGTTTTCTAATACTCTCTACAAAGAAAGTTACCGCCCGCTTATGTAAACGTTTTGGGCGTGATAAGCGTACGAGGTGCTTCAAATGTTGTGAAGGGAGTTCTTGTCTTCTTGAGATGTCCATAAAGCGATAGCAAGCGAATCCTAACATATCACACTGGCTTACGTCCTTCATCCTACCATGTTCAGTGTCTGAACCAACACATCAGTGGAGGCGTGTTTACTGTAAGTTTGTGTCACTCCCGCAATTGGCTTTTGACTTATTTGACATCTCCTGGAAGTCTCTGAGGCAATAATTAGGGCCACGATTTTGTCGCGAAAAAAAATTGGCCCACTTTGTTTCAGTATCTCACATGCACGTCGGCAATTCTGCATCATTGTTATTGGCAGTGTATCTTTGTTCAGACACTTCTCCCATTTGATTGCACCAATCAGAGTAAGATAACTGTGACTCTGTACATCTGTGATTTGTCAAGGCAAGTGAGAGTAAAATCTTCCAATCACAAACGATGTAGCAGAGCTTCAGATATGCACATGACGCATTGAAACCAAATGTTGCAAAAAACTTTTCGCCATAAAATCGTTGCTCTACCAATAATGTATATGTAGCTAATACAGACATATATCACTTTAACAGCAAGCAGCTAATGAGCATCTGCTATCTGCTTCAGTTCACACATATTCTTGCATGCTAGCCTACAAGTCAGTTGAACCCGCGAGTTTTTACGGTCTCTAGTAGCAGAATTGTTCGCAATTACACGACAGAAAAATCTTTTAGACAGTATTTTCGGCATACTTATGCTAGCTATACTACCTGGTATCTACTCATGAGTTTTAAATAATATTTAAACTAAAATATCGTGTAACACGCTTTTAAAGCGGACTAAAAACTATGCAATAATTTCTCCCATTATAATGAATGTTAGATTTATGCTGTCAAAATAAATGGAGCGCATGCAGAATATAATAGTAAGGGTTGTAGAGAATAGCTGTCGTTGAGAAAAAACACACAGCAGTTCATATCAATTGCCGTGCAATGAAACAGTTCGCATGTGAACTATCCATAGTGAGTTGTTTATTGCATGCGCCCAATGTATATTTATTTATTTCCGGTTTCGATTTCAAGTATTTTGCTAGGTGAAATTATTTTAAATTTTTAGTCCGTTTTTGAAAAACGCGTTTCATTGAAAAAATTGTTTTATTTAATTAATATTTTCTAATATTTAGTCTTGCGTGTGTGAGGTTTCGCAGTCCTCTAAGAAGAGATTTTTCGAAATACGAAAATTAAGGGAGTGATAAGGCGTGAAATGTGTGTTCAATGAAACCTCGATAGCGATTAAACCCGTTTAGGCATCGAGATGAATTTTGCTTCAGACTGAACCATACAAAAATGCATATTACCGTATTTTCGATTTTTTGAAATTCTAAATTTGAGGCGCTGAGAAGCGGTAAAATGTGTTTACGATCAATCCTCGACAAGTCTAGATATTGAGGTGATTTTTTATTCAGAATGAAGGTAACGCATATCCTTAATAGGTAGTTAGAACCATAGAATTTTTTTGAAGTTAAACCTCTGAGGCCATTAAAAAAAATAAAACGTAGTTTCAGTTATTCCTTTGTATCTCTTAAACCTACTGAGATAGCGATGTGATTTTCGAATAGGAATGAAGTTTGCGTAAGTACTTGAAAAGCTGTTTCATGATTTTACAAAATTCGACAATTTAAGGGATGGAAAGAGCTAAAATGTTCCAGAAATTCCGAAAAGCAGGTATTATTACGGAGAAATAATTTAAAAGTTGTAATTTTTGCCGTTTTATTGATACATATACCTCTTTGGGCACGGGCTTGTATATACACGACATAGCTTGGCGTATTTGTTTGGAACGCTGATAAGAGGTTTTGGGTTCGAATCCAGTGCAAGGCAAGGCGACGGAGATTTACTGTGATATTATGTATACCATAATCACATATTAGTTGCAGCCGACATAAGAGTTCATTTTCTATTTGAAGTAGCTTCCCTTTGTAGCGTAAGCACTTACTTAGGGGAGTAAAGAGGGTAAAATGTATTTTCCCGATACTTTCAATATCTCAAAAACCTGGTGAGGTAATCGTTATGCTTTGGGGGTGAAAAGTTGTAAAACGTGTTTTCACTATTTCCTCAATATCTCATTAAGGGTGTTTTAGTGCGATAAAATCATAATTTTATACTTATATGAAATAGTTTTAGTTTCGTAGACGATACTTGTGAGTACAGTTTCCTCTTACGAAACGATTTTAACTCGCATAGTTTTCTCATAGCGTTGCGTCAAAGTCAAAATTAACATGTTCTGCTGCCATGCAAATAGTGAAAACCATTTGACTTATATAAATGAAATAATTCACAGTAAACTAACATGTCGTGTGCTACGTAATGAAACATTTTTTAAAAATCCCGTGCACTTTTTTTTTTTGTATTTTAAAACATTGCTGAATTTTCACCTTTTTTCCCTGGACTTTTGCGATTTTTTAAAAAATTCAAAATATTTCATTATGGTATTTTAAATTCTTTATTGCATAGCTCATGGGGTTTAATATCACAGTGAATTATTTTTTTTCAAGTAGGTAAGTTGGTTTTCACTATTTGCATGGCAGCAGAACAAGCAACATTTTGACTTTATCGCATCGTTATGAGATAACTATGGGAGCTACAATTGTTTTGTAAGTGGAAACTGCACTCACAAGTATCATATGCAAAACCAACACTATTTCATAACGATATAAGATTTTTAATCGCACTTGAACACCCTAAACACGATAACCTATCGTTATAGTATTTCCTTTAAAAGTTCTACGCGGGAAAGCCTTGGCCGGGAAGCCAGTGGCTTATAACATTTATTTTAGCTTGAGTTGTATTTTATTTATCATTTTATCGTCCATATTATTTACTGAAGTCAACTTCTCACACTTACAGTCATTGCAACCATCATTCAGACCTACTTATTTTCTCTGGTTTTTCACTTTCTCAGTCAATTTATTGAATACGTGTACTTGTAGAGAATCTGATATTATTTATATTGAAGAAATGGGAAATTTGGAAGGAGAATTGGTAATTTAAAACAAGTTTATTTGAAAGCGCGGTGTTTTAAACTGTTTTAAACACATTGTTTTAAGCATTTTGTTTCGAACGTGCCAACCCTCCCGAACAAACAAACACATACCAAACAAGTTAAAAATAACGTGTGAAGTAACATGTTGCTTCAGCTGTTTTACTCGCCAAATTCTTCTTTGCACAGTTCAGTTATGATTCACTCCCATCTTTGTAACGAATATACAAATGATCACGTGTCCAGAGAGGATCAACCAATAGAATTCTTCCTTCCTTACGAGTTGTGGCGCCTCTCGCCCCGAAAAAAAAAAAATGAAATGTTTTATCTTCTGATTTAGTTCCAGATTCAGCTTGTGTCAGAAATTCTCGCATTCGATACATTTCACTCTAAATTTTTTTTTTTTTTACTTTTACAAGGAAAATTCTTGGAAACCCAATTGCCAAAGACATTCCTTGTAAAACTTCAAATGGTTATCTTTGTAAAAGTATAACTTACGGGTTTGTCAAATTACATGCTATTTGTTTTTCCAATAAGTAGAACCCGGAAAAATTCGCGAGTTCACTGACCTGTAAGCTAGCCTCCAAGAATATTTGTGAAATCGTGCAGACAGCAGCTGTTTATTAGCTGCTCGCTGACACTGTGAAATGGACCTATGTTCAGCTACAGTTTTTTATTGGCTTAGCTGCTTCCAGGAAGTGTCGAGTAAGTCAACGGCCAATTGTGAACGTGATACAGACCTATGGTTGCTGGATCTCTAGCTTGTGCCTAAAAGAAAACGCGAATTTGTCAGGTCTCTGCCAATAAGGAATAATTAAACATTTAAATATTTATTTTATCCTAATTATGACATTGAACTTGTTTAGTTAAAATGTTGTTTATAAATAATTGTGTCTGTAATAATTTTGAGAAAAGTACTTTGTGGGCGCTCCATGATCCGAACCTACGTTCTTGCGTTTAGAGACCTCGTAACTTAACACTAGATCACCGTATATTACATGCTATTTATTCTCTTTTTATTTGTATGAATTCAACGTGCAGTTAAACGGCATAACTTTCGTAATTAATTCGTATTTAATATGAATATTCCCTTTATTCCAGGAAAGTGCAGTCTAGAAGATGTGTATAACTATACATATAAATTCCGAAGAAAAAGAAAGCCATGATTTTGGTAGACTACAATGTTTTTACGAAGAAAATACTAGCAACACTACAAACAAGTAGGTAATTTAACACGTAAAATGTTTGTACATTTACAAAATGTTTTAAAGCTACAAAGAATACGTTGCAATTTGCACAAAATTTTTTTACAGTGTTTGAGATAGCACTCTTCCATTAGTTTTGCATGTCTCTACGTTTATAATAATGTATGTTTTTGAAAAATGTATGATAGTAAAATGCATAAAATTAAATCAATGACACACTTGCAACTAATACAAAACGTTCTGTTGCAAAAGAATCTACAATAATAACTACAAATCATAATAAACATGTTTTGTGTTATTGAATTACATACAGGCTTATTTCTTTCATAATTAATAATTAGTACACACATACGGATGGTGATTAGATATGATGGTAAGAGATTACGGTTTATCGTGGGAAAACTTGACTGTTTGCTGGATTTCAAAGTACGTTCAGCTTACCAGAAGATACTAGCTTTAGCTTGGACGCAGAGCTTTTACTCATATCAAAATTTAACTGCACAGTTTTGACACTTATATGTTAAAATTTGTAGCTGAATATTTTTGTAGAAATATACTGAACGGTTTTTTAGATTTCATTACCCAAAGTACCACGTTTTTCGTCGTGAAAATAAATAAAAATGAAGGAAATTATTTTTTTGCTGGCGAATGGTACATTATTTAAAAAAACGTGTCCACAGTATTGTGCATCGTGTGATTGCACATTGACTCAAATTTTTTCAAAACATATTTGAGTTATTGGCACTAGTCTGAAAAAAAAAACTCGGGAACAAGCCCTTAAAACGCACATCAAGTGCTGCATCGCCTCAACGAGCCAAGCAATGAACTAGCGTGAATGATTCTCGCTGATCCATTTGAACTATGGGTAAGGACCTGGAAATATCGCGGGTTCAACGACCAGCCGCACTCTTAAAAATAGTTTGTAACTTTACCATACGTGCGTATAGGAGTGCTAAATTGTCAATTGTATACTAAAGTTACCAGACTTGTATTGTAACAACTGTAAAAGTTTGCGTACGTACAAGGTGGAAGTATGGTAACTGTTCCGTACTGTGTTTAGGTTAATTACTTCCTAAACATTTTAGGAAGTTTTTTTACGGTGCGGCTAGACTCCACAGTACTATATACACTATGTCCTCAGCTACTTGTACATACATTGTCTGCAGCTACAGTAAGTGGACAGTTGTACATGTAACAAGATAGCGCTGGAGTTAGTGAGTGTTTTCATTGCAGGTCTGCTGTTGGTTCACAGTCCTCAAGAGAGAGAATCATCATCATTGACCCAATCACGACAGTAATGGACGTTTACAGGAGTTTGAAATCTAACGTTTTCTCAAATGAATTTGTGAAATTGCCGGGTCTCTAACTATGGGACTACTTCAAGCGGGTGACAATAGACCTATAGTTTTATCGGTGTGAAGCATGGATCACTGTTGAATGTACGTTTCTAAGTTTTTCGTACATCCGGTGGTTAGTACGTACTGAAAATGATTTTTTAATAAGCATTTAACGATGACATTCCGTACTTGCCCGAAGTTTTTTCCTTTTGTGACATTGAAACAATTGGCGAATGTGGAATAGTTTCGTAAAAAAACGTATTTTCCTGTACGTTACAACGCATATGAAGCGAGTGATGGGCGGCCTTTTTAATGTATGCAAATCTGAATGCATCGTGTGAAAGTAGAATACTTATGGGTAGTAAAGACTGACGAATGAACGTCTGAAACATATGGAAGCTGAATGTATGAAAGTAGAGGATTGTATGTATCTTGTGTTGAATCCATGTCTGCGAGTTTCGTAGGTAGAGAGCCCTCGACGGCAATGAAGAATAGCCAGTGAGGTACGAGATTTGAAACTCCTCTTGCCAATATTTGCCTCTTCCCTTTCTTTGGCGCGGGCAATCCTTGCCTCCGCACTCGACCCTTTCCACTTCTGGATGAACTAATGTTGCTATTTTCTTTTCATCTGGCTTGTTTCATGTTTCCCTCCGCGAAAATAAAACAAACGGATGGGCAGGCAAAAAAAGCGTAGAGCCACGAGACGAAGTGGAAAGACAAAAGACGAACTCGAGGGCTACAGCTTTACCAGCTACGGGAGGCACAAAAGAGGAAAGAGGTAAAACAAAGAGGAAAAAAATAATTCTCGAAGAGCGAGAGAGTTGCCCGGAAGAACAGATCCGGCTTTCGTGTGGGCCGCTCTCGTTTCGCCGACCAATGAGAGAGGGGTTTCTCTTCTTCTCCTCGAGCGTGGATTAGCGTTCATTAAAAATAATGGCACGCCTCGGTTTCGATTACGTCCTTGGAGAGAGTGACAGAAGACGTGCCCTTGTCATTAATGACGCTGATTTTTCGCGGGAAAAGTTCTCTGCTAGGC
This sequence comes from Medauroidea extradentata, assembly GCA_003012365.1. Classification (NCBI taxonomy): domain Eukaryota; kingdom Metazoa; phylum Arthropoda; class Insecta; order Phasmatodea; family Phasmatidae; genus Medauroidea; species Medauroidea extradentata. Next base: position 44,755 of record PNEQ01024959.1, on the reverse strand, counting down.
TACAGTGGGACATGTTCTTTCATGCTCGGCGTTCTTCTTTTGTGTTGGAAGAGGCCGGGAAATTTCTCAGCTTCAACGACCTGCCGACTAGACTCCACAGACCTGTGCTAGCTCTGTCTTCAGATATTAGTGGTTATGGAAGATTCAGCCTGCTGTACAACCTACGAACAGATTGCATGTCCCAACTGAGGCACGCGCAAGGGTCCTGCGTAGTTGATCTCGAGTAATGTTGATCTGAAGAATAGGTTTTGAAGCTCTGGAAGGTGGACACCTTCTCGGGTGAAAACTCAGATGCATGGTGTTTCACAGGTGCTTCAGTCTTGTTCTGAGCCGATCACGGGTTGGACTCTGAGTGGCGGTGGTTGTAACTTCTGCTTAGGAGGAGGCTTACAGGGTATGTCGTGTGACAATTGAATTTTACCTTTAATGAGTCAGTGTGTTTGTTTATTTCTCAGGGTTATGTTTCTTTCCAAATTTTTGTTTTATCTATGTCAGGCTACTTTGTCTATACCGAGGGTTATAATATGGTAAGAAAAAAATAAAATGCTTTGGGAAAGGAGTAACTTGTTTTAACTGGGTTGTTATGTTGTTGGAATTAAAGTGAAATGATAATTTTTAAAACTTTTCCTTGTTTTCATCATTAAGTGCCTTGTGGGAAAATTGGACGTCGGAGAGGAAAATCTGTACCAGATAAGTGAATTGTGAAGTTTGTTATTGTTACACTTAAAACCATACTTCAGCTTCTCGTGTAGCTAACTAAAATATATCAGCCTACGTTTACTTTATCCCACGGATACCCTGACAGAGGGAGTCGTCTTTTGCTAGATGGGAACTAGTTACTGTCGTGGCAATTTAATTTATACATTTAGTGGAGATGTTTGCAGTTCTCCTTAGTAAACAAGAGCAAAAACGTTTCAGTCCTTGGGTCACTAGTTTGGTCCGCCTAGTAATAGGACTTGTCCACGAAGAGTTTTCGTAGGGGTTGGATAGGCCTCGCCCTCAGCATGGTGATCCACTGAGGTACGGTACGGTTGCTAGGTGAGCTGATTTCTATCAGCCACCGCGATTGGAAGGAACAACGTATCTCCTTCTGTTAGGGAGCTTCAGTGCAGTCTGCAGCTATGGTGAGCCCTGGCTGATAAAGAAAGAAGTGACAAACCCACAAGCAGTATCATCTGAATGTTACACCCTGGTATACCTACAGGTTCAGGCACAGGAGGGCAGGTTATGCTAAACAAGCCGGCGAGATTTCGGAAAACTTTCTTCAGATATTGCCTAAGCTCCAGTGAGTGGCCAGTTGTACATATGACAAGATAGCGCAGGAGTCAGTGAGTGTCGTTTTGCAGTTTTGTTAGTGGTTCGAAGGTGCAATATTTCTGTGAATTTTACGATAGTTACTTATCAAACCTAACAACCAAAAGAGAGCATATATATCGACATTGTCTCTTATATTTAGTTGAAAACAGTTCCGTAGTACGTAAAATAAAAATTTAAAGACTTAATTATTTAACAAACGAAATTTTAGTTAATCAGCTAATAACCAGGAGCACTGATTTATTGAGGCACGATTATTTCGCCTATTCATCTGGTAGCTGCTTAGACATCTCAATCCTATACTCACACTGGCTACAGTCGAATATTCATTGGCTTCTAACCGTTCACGCAAGTACCTCGTGTGTTCTCAACTATTTATTTCTTTATTTATTACTGGTTTGCAGTCGTCAAATGTGTATCAGAACAACTGTTGTCTGATCACAGTAATGACATAATTGACGTTCAACCTGACCTAAAATCAATACGTGAAATACTCGTGCCTCTACTGATTTATAACGGAAAAAGTTAGGCCTACCTGTCTGCTAAGTTTCGATGTTATGTATTTATTTATATTTATTTCTGACGCTTTTCTTTCGTTAGTGATGAGTGTATGTGATCTTTGAACAATTCTTGCAATGGGTTCATATTATAAACATAACAGTTTTTTTTGGACATACGTCATTGCGGGAGAATGTTGTCGTATTGCAGAATAACCCACAATATATAAAAAAAACAAAGGAAGAAAAGCCAGTAAGCCATAATACATAAAACATACAGATAATTCCTTAAAGGAATTAAGTCGTATCTCAGAAGACTACACAAGGACAACAAATAGATCAATACAACACAAAATTAATTCCTAAGTGGAATATAGTCTACTGGAGAAAGACGACAAAAAAAAAAGACAGTGGGGTGTGTGAAAAAGGCACCAATGGACATCTTGGCCAGTAACATTTGCGCACTGAATCATGGGTAGTAACAGCAGATTTTGCACAAACGGCGCCGGAAAACGTATATGATTATGTGGTTCGACGAGTTTCTATTCATTAATTAACACTTTTAATACTATCGGAGTCGAAAAATTTCCGTTTCTTAGTGTACGGCAACTGCAGGCGTTTTTAAAATACGTATGTCATATATCGTATTGAATAATAAACAACAATGAAGCTAAATCAGTCGTGTCACTGTTAACAAGAGACGATAATTTGGCTGCATATTTATAATGATAAACACACAGTTATTATGCCAGCCAGTATTTCCAGTAGACCGAGTTTGGTTGTTATTTTCTTCTGTAATAAACGCAACAAATTAATAGGAACACTGTAAAAATTTAGTAGGCCTACAATAAACCATCTTCCGTCACAATGCAAGTTTTCATACAGCGAGAATCTTGCTTCACTAGTCTACACTTGTAAATGATTAATTCATGTTGTAACAAATTGTTGACACATTCACCACTTCTTTAAAACAAATGTAATATCCGGCAGTTAATGTTGGCATGTGTAAGCTACAGAAAAACGAAGTAGGCCTATATGCATATGGGAGCATGGTTAACAGTATATAAAAAAACTCCAACTATATCATTTGATGATTGATAGCACTGGTTTCATTGAACTTTAACACTCCTTGAACGTTCTGGAGAAATTCGCATCGATATAGTTTATTAACACACATTTCCGAGAAATAAACTACTGCTCATAAAAAATAATATGAAATATGAAATAACATGCTCATAAAATTAAAGAATAAAAATTATTTGTATTTTAAAAAAATATTGAATTTTCTAAATTTTTATTTTCAGTTTCAGCCTTTTTTAAAATTGAAATAATTTTTATTCTTTAATTTTATGAGCATGTCATTGTAGCCTGCAATGTCTTTATCCACTGTGATTTTTTGAGTTTGGTATATCAGTTGGTTTTAGTGTAGTCGTTAAAACGGAAACATGCAAAATATGACTTTAACAAGCCATTACGCGAAAACTATGAGAGATAAAAACATTTCATAAGAGCCAAATTTAGTCACATTTTGTGTCTAAAATAAGAAACAAATATCTGGTACAAATACAAAATAAAATAATGATGATGAAAATTGCGGAGACCGCGCCCTGAACAACCGGATTCGAAAAACACAACTATAGAAACAAGCGTCAGACTTTCAACTACGCTGCTGATAAATAAAATAATGTGTTCACCGCTTAAAGTTACATAAGAAAAGTGATAATAAAAAAGCACTGCACGCCATCTGAGTGCCTTGCGCGGAGAGGCGATAATGCATTACATACATCGGTTAGTGGCAGCCTTGACGCTCCTGCCTCACATACACAACTTATCTAGGGCTATACACCGGATGTAATTTTCCGGGTTTGATGCGCGGAGACGTGCAGCTTACCACACTCGACGGTAACAACATCGCTATATTCCCTACGCGCCAAACTGACGTACAGTGTTTTCATACTACTCGATTTACTATTGGACTTAAGAGAGCGTGGTAGATAAGTAAACATAGAAAATATCAATTGATTTTTACGCTTTTTTCGAAGCCAATATGGTTAAAATACTCAATGACAATCCTAGATAATGGTATTTGCCACCTTTATGAGTAAATAATTATCAATAATTACTAATTCGTTACGTGTGATCTCTTGCGCCGCAGTTAAATGCACGAGGTTCCAACGTCAGAGATTGTGCCTCAGAAGTTCGTAACACTGGAAACAATTTTGTTTAAAACGTTGGCTAAAACTATTGTCTAGGATTGCTATTGTTAAATTTTCGCAAATTGACTTCAAGAAACCTACAGTTATATATTAATGCTTTTATCGTTGAATTATGTACCACGCCCTCTTAAAGCGGCAACCCTACAGTTTCATTTGGGGAAAGGTTGTAGTTTAGTCCAACGCATCCTTCCAACGTAGTGTTTTATGAATATGGGTGGTATTTTCCCAGTTACATCTGCCTGAAGGAAAAAATAACAAATATACGTTTTTAGTCTCGAAACATGTTTCTAAAAGTCATGTTGCATTTTTAAATGATATAAGTCTAGTTTTAACGGTGTGTTCTTTTCGTAGATAAACATATTGTAAATAAGTTTAGCTGTTTGGCGTAGAAACGAATACGCGCCGCGCACTACACACTACAACATCGTTCATGCGTCAGGTACATAAGCCCTTTAAATCGAGAATCAAATAACATGGATCATTTTGTAAAGATATCTGAAATGTTTGCTGCTATGTGCATATATCTAGGTTTCTATTATAATACACCAGCCAAAATTATTGAACCAGATATTGGTGCTTCAACATGGGCCCTCGGTAATCAAATATGAGCAAAACATATAGGTATTTTAACTAAAAATAAAAAAAAAAAATCATGCATGAATAAAAAATAAAGAAAAATAATAAAAATTTGAACTTAATGAAAAATATAATCTACCATAAAAATAATACAAATATAATACACAAACTAATATTGGTAAATAACAAAATATAGCATAAAATAAAAATATATATACTAGTTTGAGGACGGTCAGGTTGATACCCTCAACAAAAAGTAAGAATCTAGATTTAAAAATGAATAAAATATAATTGAACTACAGCTAGAAAATATAATAACAAAATAAATAATAAAAATTGATTAAAAATTAAGAACGTGCTGTTATAATACGTATAATGATTAACAGATTCACTAGCCAAAATTATTGAACGCTGCCCAAGCCTGAAGCGCAACAGCAGTAGTGTGGCTTCAGAAACAGTGATCCTGCAGTTGCTTGCAGCAACTGTGCTGGTAACTTCTCAACTATAGGATGCACAGAAGCTTGTTACGCTAGTTTCCCCGAGGGGGCTGTCGTTTTTTTGCGTGATTGGTGGTGATAAAGAACAGTCTGACACTGGTGGCCCGGGGCTGGAGAAGGGGAGGGGCGGTTGCCAACTTCTAGGTCACACTGTAAACGCGTCTTCTTACGTTTACAAACAAAATCTTTTGAAACACATATACACTGAGAGCGTCTATCTCTTATAGCAAGTAAGAAATTTTCTTTGAGATTGTTTAGCTTGCGGCAAAGAAATTCTGCTTTTAAACAACGAACAGCTTGACAGCTATGTAGTTTAAAATTGCAATTAAATTTAAAATTATGTTATTTACTATCAATCATCCAATTTTAAACGTAAATCTCTCAAACGAAATTGTTATACCCAAAATGTTATTAGCAAATATTTCGGTAGAAAGGATTTTTTTTAAAAATAACTTGTTATAATTTTTGTGAAATATGTTTCCAAACAATATTTTTGAAATAAAACATAAAAACTAGGCAACTTTTGTGGTACGGCAGTATTCGTTAAGAAATTTCGCAAATAATATGTTTTGCTGTTAAAGAGATGCCTTAAAAGTTAAGAGGTTTTTAATTGTAACATTCATTACTAGGGCTACAATTTTGTCGCGAAAATATTTTTACCCCACTTTGTTTCAGTGTCTCTCGCGCACATCGGCACGTTTGTCATTTTACTGTAACAATCAGAACAAAAATTATTGTGACTCCGTTAATTTTTTAATTTGCCAAGGCTTGTGAGAGTAAATCCATCCAGTCACAGACGATTTAACAGAGCTGTAGACGTGCATATAATGCACTGAAACCAAACGTTGCAAAAATCTTTTCGCCATAAACTCGTTGCTCTATACATTACCATTTAAACTTAATGGAGGCAAATGTGACACACTTAACTTAAAATTTTTTATTAAAAATGAATGAGAAGGGCCGGAAAACGGGAGAAAACCCGTCGACCATTGACAGTGTCCGTTACTATTCCCACATGCAAGAATTACGTGGCACGATCCTGCCGAGAATCGAACCAAGATCACATTGGTGGGAGGCGAGCACGCTAGCCACTGAACTAACGACAGCTTTATTTTTATAAAGTAATAATATCAATGTAGGAATTATGTCTGTCTGGAGGCTTAACTATTCAAGACGGAATGTACCCACTAAGTAACAGATATTAGAATGCTCGTTTAGGCTCTTTCCATCTATTTGAAAAGAACATTAAAAGCACCGATGACAGAAACTAGCAGTCTAACAAGAATGCTATTTGTGCGCAGGAATATTAAAATGATGTACGACTGAAGTTCATTGAACTGTTAGGTCCAGCATGCCCTTCCTACACTGGGGAAAAAGAACGAGAAACTCTTCCCTGCAAACTTATTTTGTGGTAAACACAACATTATTTTTTGAACCACACATTTAAGTGACAACAAAATGTCTTGTAGTGAGCATAAAAATATTTGGCACAGTAAATTCCAACAAAATATGTTGTACCTGCCACAGAATATTTATTTCCGTGTACCTAAAAATAAATAGATAACTGTACGAATCGTACATGTGTTGCGAGGGGATCGGTGGTTTGTCGCCAACTGTACTATTATGTGAGTTGTCCGTCATGGAACGCGTCGTTTGCCCTAAAGGCCGCGTCGTTTGCCCTAAAGGCGTTAGCCTTAAAGTGATTTCCTCACACAGGCATTTAATCAAAGAGTTTTTGTCGTAAAGGTTTTTTCCCTACAAGTTTCTCTTCTATAGAATTAGGTTAGGTTAGGATAGCATAGTTTACATTTGCTTACGTTAGGTTTAGGTTATGTTACGTTGGGGTTAGGTTAGGGTAGGTTTAAAGTAGACTAAGTTAAGGTTAGATAATGGGTTAGGTAATTTAGGCTAGGTTAGCTTAAGATATATTAGATTTTGTTAGGATAGATTAATTTGGCTTAGGTTAGGTAATTCTAGGCTATGTTAATTTCTGTTAGGGATTTTTGGTTAGGTTACGTTAGCCTAATTTTTTTTTATTGGATTAAGTTACTCTGCCATTCACTAGATATGCCATACATAAGTTAAACATTGAATATGTGGTGACTGTTGTCATACATCAGAAAAACTTGGAAATTGATGATCATTTCTACAGTAGTTTGCCCTAAAGCAGTTTGTCCTGAAGGCGTATTCCCTAGAGCAGTTTGACCTAAAAGTTTGTCTTCTATAATGCTTACAAATTTTTCCCGAACTTTGTTTACCCTACACATTAGGGCAAACAACGTGTACTCGTCTGTCGGTCCAATTAGAATGATATATAGAGAGCCATGATACTCTCTTTGTTTACAAGAAGCGTAGAATGGATCATTTAGGATCATGACCACTGTCACCGCAACGTGCATTCATTGGGCAGCGTTCACAGTTGCGGTCATATATGCCGCTTTCCTTGCAAATTGACCACGCTTGGCCATCGTTCAAAAACCAACATCCGTGACGTATTCGTCCGGTACATGGTCGGAATGTACTTGAGATGAGTGCGCGGATTTTGTTGGGTTTTATGTAGTCTCTGAACATCTGGTTCATTTTAGTGAACATTACTGCTCTGCTTTAAAAAAAAAACAGTAACCAGGCCTACAGCAACAACACTATTGAGAAAAAAGAAGTTAAATATATGTCTCAATCACATCCATTTATCAATTCCTAATAGGTTTGTCCCATAGTACAAACATGTTCTTAAAATACATTTCTGAAAATATTTACTTACAGTAAAACAACTTAAAACAAATGTTTTTTAAAACAAAGTGTGTTCTCTGTATAATAAATAAATATAAAATGGACTCAAATTTACTGCATGGTTTATGGTATTGCCTAGAATACCACCATCACATTGCAAATTAAGTAAGCAGTATCATTGCAGTAACTGGTTTTTATACGAGGAATATGCACTTACTGTCTTCTGTCATTGCTAAACTTGGAAAAACTACAAAGGCGGCAAGTGTTTTCTCCCCATAACTTCTACGTACAATTTATTTTACTGAATTTTTGATGTGTAAACGATGCCGAATTTCAAGACGATGTGATATATTTTTTACTGTTTCTTAATACCAACATAATAACGAATGATGGAACGGCTGTGAGCATTGCAAATTTCCAAGTTCCACCACTATTTTCAGGGGTGGAGTTCGGGCAGAAATAGAATAATAAAATGTCGCTGACTGAAATGTAACATTGTGACAATTTGTCAACGTGAAGGGTAAGAAATTACAAAACCAATCATATAATATGCAGCGTGCCAAGCAACAAGCCAAAAAGTGCCCTGCGTAGAGCCAGTTAAAATAAACTTGTAATCTTGGATTCTTATCTAATAATTTATGAATTTACTGGTTTGCAGAATATCATAGTTTCAAGTGAAGGACTCGTTCAATCTAGGAGAACTAATAGACTCTGCTCTGGGGAAAAAAATCTTTACATTACCGGAATAATCTTCTCGGCAGAAACGTATCAGAATCTGTCTCATGCTCCCTAGGATTAATTTCTAGCATCCTCCCTTCAGTAGGATAGGTAGTAAGACAGCACATTCCGTAATGCCCAAATTTTAATCAAAGATGTCCCTTCATCATCCATAAGTTTTTAACTTTTCATAACAAAACTTATCTTTAGTTTTTCCGCACATAACGTTTTTACATAGCACATACGTTTAAAACTAACGCCTAGAATACTGTGTACAGTCGATTATACATCTAACATTATTCAGTACTAAAATCTGTGACAACGCGTATAAAATTGGAATATTGCTGATAGAATTACCTAAGTATAAATTTGTGATGTGGAAATCTAAACTGAATTCAATGAAACTTATATTAAACAAAGCATTCATGTCAACTAGTTATTACGTTTTAAAGTTCAAACTCTGTAATGCATAGAGTATGAATTCTATATATTACAACAAATCTGACAATACCAAAAAATTCAATTTTTTTTGCAGTTACTGCTTCTTCCTAAGCAGAGCAGATTAGGTCGTAACAGGATTGCCATACTAGTGAAAAATTTAAGCGTTTATTTTCAAAGTGGGCTTTACATTTTTTAAAGGAATGGACCATTGCCTTTGTTATGGAACCACTGCAGCATTTTCCTGGGTTGATTGATGGAAACCATGGACAACTGAAATAATGACAGCCGGAGACAGGAATCGAAACCAGGCTCTCTTGAATACGAGTCTAGCGTGTCACCGTTGCACCACGTAACTTCAAAGAATTTTTTTTTTTTTACTTTGTTATGTCATGTTGCATGATTAACTTCTGTCATTTTGAAATATTACAGAGCGTAAAGTTTGAATGACAAGATGCCTCAGAGCGACAGCGCAATACACAACATAATACACAGTAACTTGCCGTGGGCTTTTTAGCTTAGAGTTAAGTAAAAAATGAGTATAAAAATAATTTTTTGGAGTTTAAAAATTGTCAATCATATTTATTTTTTATGTCATATTTAAGATCGCTAAAGTACAAATGAATAAAGATACATTTTAAGTAGAAAAATTCTTAAAGCCATTTTATGATACTTTTTTTTTTCGTATGCATATAAAAATGTACCAGGTTTTTCAAAAAAAAAAATACATAAGATTAAATAAAATCACTACAGTAATTTGTGTTTATTCCTAAATATTCAAGTAGATTGTGTAATAAGTAAAAAATAATGTCTCTGGGTTAATATATTGTTTCCTAAGACTATGAATTTAGCACCCTGACAATTGAATTAAATTAAATAATAGGTATCGTAGACATTTTTATTAATTGAAATTTAGCTCATGACAGTTTACTTGCCAAAGCGATTTGTATTTTTTTTTAGTTATTAGAAAAAAACACAAATTTCGATTTCAATGTTTCTTACTGCTCACTCTTCTTCTTTTCCACTCGACCCCCTCCCCTTAAACACAATTATTACTGGAAACCTCGAAAAGTATATCAGTGTCATTTTTCAAGAGTTTGAAAATTTTCTGCTTTGTCTGTTTGCCTGACAGTATGTACAGCTTGTACCAAAAGTTTAAGGACACCATTATTTTTAACTAACAAAACGTTTTGGCCTTATATTCAAAGTATGCACATGCGACGTGAAACCACTCCGGCTTCGGTATCTCGCTCGGTGCAACAGTATAAGTCATTGCCAAAGATTGTCCTCTTGCCCAGTTTTGTGACATCTTTTATAATTATTTTTAAAGTGATAAATGTCACATAATTTTTTGTAGAATAAAACTAGAGAGTTATTCTATGGTTGTAATTATTCCTTAGGGTTTTATGTTTCTGCCAAAAAATCATGTGTAAACATCATCCATTGTTTTACGGATTTTATATCTCCGGAAATACATTAAAGTGTAAAAAATGTATGTTATTAAAAAAACGAAAAAAAGTATAACTTTTAAACAAATTGTCCCATTTTCGAATTTTCTTTTTACAAATTAAACTCTGTACATAGCCTGAAACAGTTATCCATGTGTCATTAATAATCAGGTCCCGTAGGATTAATTATAAGGCCAAAACATTTTGTTAGTTAAATATAATGGTGTCCTTAACCTTTTAGTAGAAGCTGTTTGTTTCTATTATTATTCATTATTTTTAATGACATGCACTGTTAAAAATTTCTGTAAATTCATGGAAATAATTACAGAAAAGTACTGTAATTTTACGGAAGTGGCTTCCGTAATATTTTGTTTACGGAAATTTTTCCGTATTGCCAGTTTACGAATGTTTGACCGTAACTTTCCATAAATTCATGGAAATATGTTTCTACAATTTTAAAGCGTATTTTACTGTTTCTTAAAAAAAAAAAGTGGTATTAATATTACAATGAATCCTGGACGTCAAATACGAAAGTTGTCTCTTATAAAGCTGATATCTTACCACTGCATGGAACTCACTTACTCATAAATTGTTACTGTGGTTTAGTGGTTAGAGCTATTACCTGGCAATTGTAAGGTCGTGGGTTTCAAATCTCAGCCACTTCAAAAAACTTTTCAGGTTACTGAATAGTGCATCAGAATCTCGATAACACATAGTTAAAAAAAAGTAGTATTTCTGGAAAATGGAGTGCTAACTTAGTAGATTAAAGAAATTTATTTTTTTTTGCGGAAAACGGATTGGCCGTAATTTTATGGAGGGTTCCGTTATAAAGAAAAACTGAGTGTCCATTACTTTACGAAGATTTCTGGATAAATTTTTGCCAGTAATTTTCCGTAATTTCACGGAAATTTTTTCTAACAGTGTTAAGATGAGTTTTCGACCAGAAGTACATGTGTGTGCATTCTTAGCGCTTGTGGAAATATCTGTGCCTGGTTCGAGAACATCCTGTACATTTTTACCTCAGACAGTGGTTCGCGAATATGGCGTGCCGCGGATGCCTAACATCGCGTGATTTATGAGCGAGCGAAGATGGCACAACTTTTACGCTGTCTTCGGCAAAATTAGAAAAAAAAAAGTGTTTAAACTTCCCGCTTACTACTAGTTTGTCGCACGAGCCGTGGTTCGCTCGGTCTCGACGGCTAGGGGAGTATTTCGGTCACGGAAAATTGTGTTTACTGCCAAAGAGTTCCGTAACTTGGGAGGGTAATCATTAATCTGAACTTTCAAAAAATTGTGTTTATTGCTAGTTCAGTATTCCATGCAAGTTCTTCCTATACACGACTTAGGTACACAGCATATCATAATATGCGAAGCTTTATTTCACCTTTACGTTATGTAAAAAAAAGTACAAGCAACGGAAGCAAATAACACCCCTAAGTAAAAATTAACGCACTTGACAAGCAGAGTAAAAAAAAAAACATGAAATATAACATGGTATTTCTTTACGCGGAAGGAAAAATTACATAATTTAAAGTGTTTAAAATAAGTAACTGTTAGTGATTCGAGATATGAGTTAAGATGCGAAACAACTTAACTTATTCATATTATGTTTATCTAAGAAGCACACACACTTGAAACTATGATTCTATATTTTCAAAAATTGTGCACGGTTGTTAGAAACAAGATTTTCTGGCCTCTCAAAATGGCAATTTTTTTTTTTTTTTTTTAGACTGCTGTAACTCCGAAAATATTCCCTGAATTCGTAAAGTGTAATTCGAGAGACATGCGTTGGTCTTTACTTCATACTATTAAAAAATAAAATGTGGTCACGGCTTAAAGACCCGTAGGAAAAACACTACAAGGAAAACCTTGCAGTCCAGTTTGCCGCGCTGCGAATAGAGGCGATATGCTTCTAGTCAAGCGTGGGACACTGGCTCTTATCGCTACGCTGTTCCAAAGCTTCAAAGGTGGAAATTTGACACCGGTGAAGACTCCTCTTAAGGCGACTGCCTGTTCAAGTGGCAGAGCGGTGTTGCTTAGGAATATCATTTAAAGTATGTTACACGTGTGTAATTGTCTACCTTATATCACGTCCTCCATTAAGCTGTAAAACTTATTTTCGCGCTGCCGAAAATGGCGAAAATTGATGTTTTGCAGGCTTTTTTAGGTATGAAGATCTTTTCGCAGAATCTTATAGACGGTATAGACGCGTGCAATACACCGTTTTATTTAATATTATGTTCTTACAATGATGGTGTCACGTCTTATAGAGGCGAATATTATCAGCGAGAAGACTGCACGTTTTTTTTTTGTGTTCGAGGCATGGAAATGGGGAAGGCAATAAGTCGAATATAACTCGTCCGTCAAACACCTCATCGCTTCTAGGCGCGAAGGACTCAACTAGCGTGCAGTGTTTTCGTAGAAGGCTTTTTTCAGCGGGACTTCGAGCGATGACCCTGTTATTTTATTTGTGGAAAGTTGAGGGAAAGTCCAACGCAGGTTTCCATTGTTTGGTTTCTCAATTATGTTTGATATTTTCTCAACTACAGCAACGCGAAAAAGTTTATTTTTAGCATTTTTGAGGTACTTGAAAATCATGTTTTTAACCAGTGGACGACATTTTTGAAATCATGGTGATACAGTTTGAAGTGTGTCTTCTTTTCGTAGATAAACTCATTGAAAACATTTTTAATAGTTACACAAGAACAAATTACATTCCGTACCACGCTACAGCACGTCTCATGCCCCAGGTCCACTAACTGCTGGATTTACAGGCTTCGAACGCGCAGAATACGAACATTATGAGGGGGGGGGGGAGCGGTGGCCGAATGGTCGGACCATTCGCCTCCTACCAAGGCGATCCGGCGGAGTCGGTCCCCGGACCCTCGCATGTTAATCCAGGCATGTAAGGTTTTTTAAAAAAGAAATTACGAAAAAGCTGATTTTTGGTGGAGACCTTCATAATTGGTGCCTGAATAATATACTAAAAGTCCCTATCGATCCGAGGTATGCTAACGCCGCCATCTTGAAAAAATGACGCTCAAAAAAGGTTTTATTTGAATATCTCGTTACTAGCTAAAGTTAGAGCAAAATTTTACTAATTAAAAGTGATGAAAGTAAACTTTTCTAAAAAAAAAAAAAAATATAATAATAAATAAAAAAAAATAAAAAAAAAATAAAAAATTGTGCCTTAAAAGTTTTTTCGTATGATTGATAGTTTGTGCGTTAGAGCGTAAAACACATTTGCACTAACGCCTGTACAGTCGTTTGAGCCTTCATGTCAGGCAAATAAATTTTTATTTTCACGTGCCTTTCTATTTCCTTATTAGTATTACTTTTTACGGAGTTATTTAGATTGTACAAGTCATCCCTTCTCATCACTTCATTAGTTTGGCGGTGGTGGTTGAGATAATTGTTGTAAAAGTTCTCGCAGTCTCCCAAACCGTTCTTTGAATTATGATGCTGCTCCATGTCTACCTCTTTTTATCTTCATCGGCTCTCATGCCGTTAGCTTAAACCTTTCTAACCCTTGCTTGTAACTGTACAAAAACTGAAATGTGAAGTGAGATAAAATTTTAAATCACTGTGGTTCTCCTACCAAATAATAATTTTATTGCTCGTTTCAACACCACCCTTGAGGTAGAGCATTCGGCACGTTTTATTTTATGTGGTTTCCCAATTAGGCCTATTCCACTTCGCCGTTATTGGTTGCAGATTTACAGTGAACATTAACAGTCGTGATCGTTAAATATTTCTTCCCGTGGGTATTCAGTTTCGTCAATTTCATCTTCCAATTCCACGGGTGAAATATTTCTGCATGTAATTCCTTGACAAAAACCACAAAGGTTCGAACATTTCATCCCTGCCTTTTCGCATCCACACCATCTTTCACAACCTTTGGAACAGTTGCAAGATATCAAGTTTAGCAGCTTTTGTGGAGCAGGAGATTGCAATCTGGTTGTGTTCTGTGCCATCCCCACTGAGTTGATGTAAGTTGGTGACCAAGCCATGCTTGTATTTGGTGGTACACCCTCAAATAATGCTGGAGAGAAGCAGCAGTAGTTTGAGGAATACTAGATAACGTCTTCTTATTGCTGTGAGCAACAGCATTCTTGAAACACTTGTATCTGTAACGATCTAATGATACTTCAGACTCGGGTGCTTTATACAGTGTAAGCGTTAAGCTTGTGCCTACTTGGCCACTTTCATCTTTTGATGTATTAACGCCCGTGAAAATCGATGCAATCTCTTTCAGTTTTGTGTTATTCATAAGTAATTTGAACGATGACACTTTATCTTTGCGAAAGAATGCGGATGTAGTATCACAGCCGGAAAATGCATGTCGTAGTAATACACTGTCCTTTTAAATTTGGAGAAGATGTTTGCAAAGATTTTGTTGAATAATATAAATTTTCACTCTTTGCTTTCCCAGGTTTCACAAATGAAGTATCAATGTCTGCTGGAGTATGGTGTAACAAGAAATAACGAGAGATATTTTAGTGGAAAAAGGGGGGGGGGGGGGGTAATAATTCGCCTGACGGGCGTCTCTGAGTTAAAGACTTCATGTTCAAATCCTAGCTTAAGCCATGGCACAATTAAAGTAATTAATTTTATTTTTCTCCGAGACATCAGTAAAGTTACGTATATATTCTGATACACTCATCTTGTATTACCAGACAATGTGGTCTATTTAATTTGGTTTCTGAAGGATCCAGAAGTTTTTATTTTTCAATACTAGGAGTCAGCCAAGTATGATTTATGATATTCAAATTGATATTATTTTACGCGAGTCTTACTGTTACTACATTTTGTTCAGCCATCTTATGTGCGTCATTTTCGTTACGAGCAAAGCATGATATAGGTTGTTTTAAAATTCGTTGGACTGTAGTTTCCTTCAGTAGTGTTGGAGTATATTTTAAGTGGTTCTGCATGCAAGTATTTCCAGGTTCACCAGTGAACGCTTCTAGAACTTCTGCTGGTAAGACATCCACTGGTGTTCCCCGCATCCACATACCGAGCCCTACTTTAGATGAGCTGAGCAAACGTAACTTCAAAATTAACCCTGAGATACATAACCTTTATTATTAAATCGGTGAGATACATCATGTCACTATTGACGTCAGTTAGTCCACTTTAACACCACAAAGTTGCGCGGTGTTGCAGAGAGAACAGCAGTAGCTGCGTGTGGCACTGCACAATTTATCTTACACGCGCAAACATCAAGTGATGTGGCCAGAGAGATTTCCCATTGTTAGCTGTTACGCGCGGAGCGATACAAATGAGCTGAAACTAGAACTTTAGCAGGGCATTTTTTTAGTGTTCACTTTATTCCGAACTGCATATAGTAGAAATACGTAGCCTAAAACTTGTACATACTAGCTACCATTAGCAGTGTTTTAAGTGTCCACTCTAATTATAAATACTATATTTATAGCATTATATGGTGTTCAGGGTTTGTAAAACTACAAAACTAGTAAACGTCTAAATATAGGTAGATAGAGTATCTCTTTTTTTTACACTCATTTACATTTCATTTCCAAGTAAACATTTTCGGCACCCCCAGCGCCCCTTCTAACCCGGCGTCCGGGACAGTCTGCCCCCCCCCCCTCTTTTGCTTTTGCCACCACCTGGACCATTAGATCCGCCCCTAGGGTGACCTTGAAACGCGCATCTTTTCAGCCGTTTAATTTTTCTTCAATTTTTCATAATGATAAGAGTTTTCAGCCTGAATGCTCGTTGGAACCTCAGGAACTCCTGACTCGCGACTAGGTAAGGACGAATCTGCGCTGGTTTGACATTGTCTTCCAAAGTATGGTGACGAGGACACAATACCTAACACCGAACGGGGGAGGAACCTTTAATTTTTCTCCCCGACCGAGAATCGAACCCGGAACTCTAACTACTGAATCGTGCGGTTTGACTTTCAATATTCATAACACCTTAAAATGTGTAGAATTGAAATAACCTTGCTCACTTAGTTTATTTTGCAAGTCATGTTGTTTTAATATTTTCTTTAACTACGAAACTACTTTTATAACTTGTTAAGTAGCTATCTATGACCAAATATGTGTATCAGAACTTAAGAGTGTTCAAGTAGGGAGAAAAATTACAATTTTATATTCCCACGAAATAGCGCTAGTTCTGCACACGTTACCTTGGATTATATTTTTCTCTTACAAAAAATTAGCGTAGCCAGTTTTTCCCTTAACGGTACTCCAAACTCAAAAATTGCATATTTTACTTCATACAAAACTGGAAAATTAGTAAATACTACAAAATGAAATAATTCACATTATAACTGTATGTCCCTAGCTACTGCTTGAAGTATGTAAAAACCCATTACAAAAAAAAATGTGTTTTAAAAAAATGTAATACTCTATAATTTTTGGTTCCTTTTACTAATTTTTTAAAGTAGGAAACTATTTTATAATAGATTTATATATGATTCATGCCGTAGACCCTGACATGTAGTGTTGATATGATTTTTTTTTATTTCACTGTGATTACTGGTTTTCAAGTTTTGTATGAAGTAAAAATATGCAAATTTTGACTTTGAAATGCCATTTAAGGAAAACTGGCGGAGCTATTTTTTTTTTCGAAAGGGAATATGCTCTCTTAAGTAATGTATACAAGACTCACTATTTCATACAATCATAAAATTATGATTTTCCCACTGGATCACCCTTAAGGATTTTGTTTGGAATGAAAAAATTGCAACTATGAACTTTGTAATACAAATGTGTATTTTTTTTTTATTTTCAGGTCAGAAAAAAATTCTACTCCAATGGTTACTGTTTGGGGTGAGTTATAATGTTTATCACACTGGATCTAATTTGTTGATAATGTAAGCAACGTTTGTTCTTATGTATATTTTATAAATGACGGCAATATGTGTGAGACATTTACAGAATTCAGATTGTAACTACGCAAAAATCACCTATCTATGGTTCGACTTTTTGGTTGTACGTAAATCGAAGGAAAGAACGCCACTTTGCTATTTGTTTCATTTATCTCAAAATCAGAGTTGATCTATGAGTTGGAAGTAAATTTCTTGTAATAATCCTAGCTCACTAGCACGCTACGGCACATTTTACAATAACATAGAATCGTAAGAGCATTAATATGTTTGAGTAGGGACCTACAAGTTTTCTGATATTTTCGGACTGTATACTAGACTGCAAACGTTTTTCTTATCGGTAGACATCTTCCGTTAGTACACACCGTTGTTTATAGCGAGGAGCACATTCGGCCAACCTTTATAATTTTCACCAATGACATGTAAAGCTGTTAAATACAAGGATGTGCAGGTCTGTAAAGTTTGACAGTCGGGGAAAAGTGTGCGGCTAAGGGAGTGCTGGAACGAAATAGGTCATACAGTAATATGCATGTGTTGCTGATACGAAGTTTAAACATATTAGTGTCAAAGTACTATATTATGACATTTTAAATGCCGAGAAAAGGCTAGTGTATCCTCGACAACAGAATAAGCATCACGAATAACGTTTTCAAGAAACATTTTAACCACACCTCGCGTCTTCTCGAAGATGAGGCCAGAGATTCGCCTCGCTTGGCCAGCCTATAGGACGCAAGCTTGGGGATACCCTGGACACAGAATCTTTAGGAATACAGAAGTGAAATAGCAGGTAGGACTGTAAACTCGGCCACACACGCCAGCAAAATGTCTTCCACGTCCAGCAACATGGTGGTCACGCCTACACGAGAATGTTTAAAGAACACCCCTGGTTAGCAAAAAGATTAGAGGTTCACGTCTACCACAGGTATTAGCTAAAGAAAACGCAAGTAAGTGTTGCCAACGTCCAACACGCAACAGTTCACACCCGTGGTAAATCTTGGATGATGCAATAACCTGCCATAACTATATGCACAGATTCATGCTCAGAATTCAGAAGTTGTGTAGTGCAGAAAAACTAATTTTTTTTTGTAGAAAGGTTCACCTGAAAATACTGTTTAACTATGCATTTTAATGCAATTGAATGCAAAATTCTGAAATCCTGGTACTTTCTCGTACAAGGACGAAAGTACCCTGGTACATAGTACAGCACCCTGAAAACTGGTACGTGAACCAGGATCCTGGTACGTCTAAAGCCCGTGTGCCACGATGGAAGTTTCTTCCGTGAAAGCTGCTATGGCAGGTGCTGTGGAGGGTTCTGTAGAAGGTATGGCAGAGCACTGGCCTGTTTCGTGGAGGATTTCATTTTTGGTCAGGTGCAATTTTCTGTGGAAGGAGGGCTACAAGTTGGAAATTTTAGCCAATCGGAGGGTTGTGGTCGTCATCTGTCGGCGTCATGATGCAGGCTGTGAAACTGGCCTCCATTGTCCATTTTCGTTTCCGAATTTGAAATTTCACAATGTAGGCGGTCTAAGGTATGATTGCGTTAACTTCTCGCGTTATCCGATATTGCAGAAGCTGATAATGAAGTGCGGCCATGGACTACAAGCGGAGAAGTGAAAACGAAACTTGTTTCGATGAGGACGCAGTTTGTTTGCGAGAACAGTCTTTTGTGGTTTGGCTATCTGGCTGGGAAGGAGGTATCACTCATGGTATCGTGACACAGGTTTACTCCATAGAACCTTCCACAGCTGCTTCCATGGAGGCTAGGAAACAAGAGCTTCTGCAAGTGCTTGTACAGGTCATTCCATCGTGGCACACGGGCTTTACACCCCTTAAAGAAAAGTATTGTTGTAGGTACGTACATATTTGTTAAAATAGGGACAACAGTCCAGTTATTATATGAATTGTTCCAATAACAATATGTTCTGTACAAGGAGTAAAGAGCATCTTTCTTATACAGAAGTTGTTATTTCTTCAGAAGAAATTACTGTATTACCAATGCAGATAATACCGACAACCTAACTGGACTGTTGTCATTATTTTAACAGAAGTATGTACGCTCCTACAACAATAATTTCCATTCATTGTACGACTGCGAATGAGCAGTGGTAAAATACTCGGCTCGCATTCTGGAGGACCCGTGTTCGAACCCCAGCTCTTGCCATCCTGAATTCGTTCTTCTAGGGTTTTCCGAAATCGCTCCAGGTGAATGCTGGGATGGTTTCTTAATGCAGGCCATGGCCGACTCCTTCATCCTTTCCCCCCGTGTTCGTCTACCAAAACCGTGCGCTTTCCGAGGACACGTCAAGTGACGAATTAAAATAAACAAATTACAAATAAGGAATTTTAAATGTTTTGGTTAGTAAGTAACATAACTGGAAACTGACAGTTATATGAAGGTAAATATTAATCAACGTATTGTTTTTGTAAAAAAAATAAAACCCCGTTAAGAATTAGAAGTATTCGGTATGAAATAGAAAAACATACATTTATGTTCATTATTCTTTTTTGTTTTCAAACAAGTAAGGAGATTCATTTTAGATGTTTTATTATATACAATGAGTTTTCCATCTTAATATGACGTGGGCAAGCCCAGGTAGGTCTCTAACAATCTAGAAAAAAAAAAGAATCTTAAATCTCAGATTAACACGTACAAATTAGCATACCTAGGTAACGTAACCGTACAAAAAATAACTTACGAAAAAACACATATAGGCACAAAAGAAATAAAAAGTGTATTGCACACAAGCTGTTAACTTTATTAAACTATCTTATGCTAGTAGTGTCCCTGGCTATATAAATGGGTTCTTTCTTCATTAACGATACAGAAATCTAAATCTTGATCGTAGACTTTCGTGGCCGGAGTCAGAAATATCTCGACTTCTGGGTTGAGGTGACGTCCGATGTTTGTTTTCTTCCGACGTTTCGGCACGCACATTGGAAGGATTATTTTAAGACTGTCAAACTGTGCTAAAATCGGCTTTTTCACGCCGTTGTTCCTCAAGATATGTGTAACGAATTTGTTCGAATTTGAGATCTACAAGTATGTACATTGGACTTTGCTACAGTGACGGGTTCAATAAAATGATAGGGCCACTGTTTCAAGTCCTACAGTAAAAACGTTACGGCGGGAAAACTACGCGCTCGTTCACAACTCTGGCCGTAGAGGCGATATCAGAGTACATTTGCCGGCCTACGTCGCTCGTAGCGCCTCGGCCCTTCACCAGGCGGCAACCTTAATACGGAGAATATTCGCAGCCATACCACAAATTTGTTGAATAAGTACTGTGATTAACGTACATCTACAGTTTTAAGGTTATCACACTATATTCGAACTTTTAACTTCTGACGTTACCTTTTCCATAATTTTGGAAATTTAGTCATACTTGAATTGTATTTAGAAACGTTAATGGTATACTATAAATTATCATACTTGATGTTTCCCATTCAAATAATGTACGCATTATTTTTTAAAATAAGCCACGATCATTTTACTGCAGAAGAGTTAACGCAATCTATTGATGCTATATCGATAGCTGCTTCAGCAGTACTCGCGTAAATTAACTAGGCTAGTCAAGTACTTCCAGAACACATTGCGGTACTATTTTATATTTAATCCTATAATAATAGGCAAGCCAGCTTGCTAGATTACTGTTGATTCATCGTAACAGTCCATTTAAATTTTTTTGTTTCAATCCGGTTTAACATTATCTTTGCTAGATCCATTGTGCATTGTTCCTGAGCGTTGTGTCTTACATAATGTTCTTTATTTTATATTCGTACTAAGTTGTGTCCACCCGTAGACATCTGTTATGTGTAATTCCTTAGATACGTGTATTTTGGCCGCATATATCTTGTTATTTAAGCAATTATAAAAGCAAATTAATTTTATTGTGAAATTTGACATGAGCGAAGGTAGGACTTATGTACTTTTAAGTTACGTGTATAAAATTATATAAAAACGTTACTATAAATCAAATAAATTGATAGATGTTTGGAAGTGGCTCTTAATATCTTCAGTCAGTGTGAATAAACGCGTAGGCACTTTAGGCAGGCGACTAGAAAAGCTTGAATCAAATACTGCAGTCCGCACTTGCGTTCTGAGAGGTTCTTGCTCAACAGCGGTTACCTAGCTAGATTGTGGGTGAAGGGGGGATGTTTGGGGGAGTTGGGCCATCCTTGATATGCACAATGTTACCAGAGTAATTTAACTTAATTACCCAATTGTGTTAATGGGGAAGTTTCTACAGCTGGAGAGCAGGGGAAAGCGGGAAGGAGGCAGAGCAAGAAATAACGAAGGAGTTGTGCGAACCGTGGGAAAAAGGGACGAGAGAGATTTTCGGGTAGGGGTAGGGGGGGGGGTAGAATGCCTCTCTCCCGTAGCGCTGCAAACTGTGATATTCACTCCGGTCTTGCAGATCTGAATTTCAATGAGCGACCAAACTGTACAAACTGGTTGGCGCAATTTCGTGCCGTGCTAGGCAAGAACGTTCAATTTTTTTTTGTCGAAAGTCTTACGTGGAACTGTGCACGCGGGCCGAGTCCACAGTGCCTGAGCTTCGAGAGACCAACACTTCTGTGAAGAGCCTAATTAGGAACCCCTGTTGCGAATAAGTCTCTTAACTATTTCCAAAGAAGGTCCATGTGCAGAACCTCAAACTTTTCCCGGAAATAATTTTGTTCCAGTTTGTTTCAGAGCCTTGCGTGCACATCTGCAGGTCCGTTTAGTGGTTATTGGCAGCGTGTCTTTGTGAAGTGATGTCTCCCATTTGACTGCGCAAGTCAGAGTAAGGTTTGCTTGACACCACAAGTATGTGATTTGGGGTTAGAACTCCTACACGCTGAGAGTTAAAAACATACAGTGAATGACCACGAAGCAGAAGTGCTCAAAATACACTTGAAACAAACTGGGCAAAAATACTTTTCGTGAAAATTTCGTCGACCTACCGATGTTTAAGACCATGATCTTTCATTTATTTCAAACATTTTTTTAACCAAATGCTTTGTAAAAATTTGAGACTGTGTACAGTCATACGATACACAATTTGGCTGAGCGTTTTTCGAAATAATGTACCGTTTGCTAGCAAAAAATAATTTTCCTTTATTTTGGCTTATTTTGACAACAAAATATGTGATATTTCCGGGGCAAAAAACTAAAAATCCGTTTGGTATATTATAACAGAAAAATCCAGCCGCAAACGATGATATATAAGTGTTAAAACTGTAAGATGAATTTTTGATATATGAAGTAATTCGGGTTAAAAAAAAAAAAAAAACGTTTTCGAAACCATTGCAAAACTACAGAGCGAGGCCTTAAATAAATGCCGTATTGAGACCATTCTAGGTGCACAAACTGAAAAATGTTTTTAACGGATTTATTTACATTCAAGCATCGTTTAACAATGGCTGGTGCACGTGTGGCATGTCGACTACAAAGTTACGGTTTCTATTAAAAATTATCAGCCATATAATAATCGATTTATATAAATGATTGAATAAGTAAAACCGAAATTTTTGGTTAGCATCGCCTGGCCCCAAGATTGTATCAGGAACGTGATTACCGGATCCCTCAAAATGCATATATGATAGTTATTCGGATTGTGGGTGACGCGCAACTATTATTGCAATGTCTGAACCGTTTCAACCCTAATTATGTGAATGTAAGGTATTAAACGAAAGTTCTTGGTACGGCCATTTGATTGAAACCAATTAAAAGTACGTTATAGCATCATAACAAGTACACAGTAGTATTTATGTATTTTTTATTTTTTATTTTAAAGGTACTATTATCGTATATGTATTTGTCATCGTTTTGGTTTGAGATCACAAGGACACCAGCAGTTTGATGATATAGGCCTACGGTTGATGTAACGTACAATGGAAAAACAGGAAAAGTGTTTTATTTGACTGTGATATCTGAAACTCTCGCCTTATTTAATAAGGTATAGCTCGAATTCAGACAATAATACAAACAAGTAAAGAACGAGCAGATAACCTGCATATATAATTGCAGAGACATTTTGTTGTAAATAGCACTAAGTCTCCGAAGTGTCATAAAACGTGTGTGTGTCTGTGTATATAAGCAAAAGAAATATAGAGTTAGTGAAAAAACAGTTTGATAACTCCTCCATTTCTTGTGAAGCATTTCTTGCTAAACGGCTCAGATGTAGTGTAGGAAAATTCGACTTACAAAATCACATTTTATCATGTGGAAATAACTGCTTTATTACCAAAAATGTCAAGCACTCGCAAAGATGGTGGCCAGTATATCTATGTCGTACTAAAGATCCTGCTGACTCCTTGGGGGAAAAAGTTTCGAAGAATCAATCTTGGAAAAATATCAAGAACATAATGATGAATGGTCCCTGGAAGTTAGCCTCCGTCCACCAAAGAAACGTTCGCTATGCTATATATATATCCACAGCCACTTTGGTTTTCCGTTACAATAAAATGATTTGCGCTTTCAAAGAAAATGAAGACAACATTTGGTCTTTCAATAAATCAAAGAATACTTAACAATAGTTTTGGTGATGAATTGCTAAGTCGTTCTCAGTTAATGCTGAAACTTCTATCGGAATTACCCGATGAAGTAGTAATTATTTCGTGTAACAGTTATGCTAACTTACTGATGTTTCGCGCAGCCGCCATAAAAACACTGAAACTTCAAGAGGTAAATGAAGATGAATATTGTGTTAGAAAAGTTGGGCAAATCATCGAGAAAGAAAAAAATGTTTAGAAATAAAAAAATTGAACTCATGGACATAGATTCAACAGCTGCAGATAAAAGTCCATCATTCTTGACTCTGCTTACTGAGATTACAGAAGAATATGCCTCGGAATCGTTACCTTGCATTATATGATTGGAAACATCATAACATACAAATAGCTATAGCTGTTGCTTTAAAGAGCAAAACAATGATCGAATGCTTATACGATTTCGGTATATGTTGTTTACACAAAGAACATCTCCGTTTCAAAAGGATCTGCTGCAAAATGTACGGTTAAAAATGAATTGCAAATAGAATAGTCTAGCCGTATTCTAGGCAAATAAATGAAATATTAATCGTGCTGTCTTTAGTGATGACTGTTCCGCTATGTGGATAATCAACTTGCCAAAACAGGGAACTGTTCGATCATACCTGAGTGGATTCAATTCTTAGGTACACATGGTGTCGACTGGATGAAGGTAATACACTATTCGTAGGTTTGTATTATGATATGAAGGACATTACTAGCATGACGAAGGTTAATTTGGAAGTTTGGAAGAAGACAATATCTGGCAAAAGAATTTTATCTATTCTCAAATTGAAGACTCTTCCACCAACTTCGGAAGCACTTTTAGAAAAAATTAAACGTGCACACTACCAACTTTGTGTTTGAAAGGAAGCTTCAAAAAGCACCCCTCCCCCTAATGAGGAACTAACACACTATGGTCAGACTAAGGACAAATCACGAAAGATACTCGTTGGAATACCATTAAAGTTCCTTACACAACGTACAAGTGTGACTGCTTGTCTGTCATGCATTGCCTTTTGCAAATTCAAGTGAAGAGTGTTTGAATCAATGTAGCACAACAAACACTTTAAATGTATTCTTAGTGAAGAGTGTTTGAATCAGTGTGGCACAACAAAAGTGAAGATGAGGAAACCCTTACATGTTGTAGGCATGCAATACCCTTGAGCTCATGATCGATTACTGGGACTTTATTCTAATTTTCTCGAGAAGTCTATCGTTACCATTCGATTTAGATCCCGAGAGACCGCGCCCCAAACGATCGAGAAAGAAAACATTCAACATTGGTATTCTAAGTGTATGATCGATAAGTCACCTCTTCACTTCGGCAAAGTTCGGGTTATCGACTTCCCCCTCTAGCATTTTTCTCAACCATCTTAACTTACAGTTAACAACCAACTGTACAAAAATAAATACTTGCAATTGCTACAAAAATTACATGAAACATAACTTTTGGTCTAAATACTACTCTTGTAAGTTAAATAATTTAATATGTTAGACGGTAAGAATGTAACTCGCTGGTGTTGGGATTCTTATTAAGTAAAATAAAGAGTATTTTTCGAATCTATTTGCACGGGATATTTTGTGCGTAGTGTATCGGCACTATGTTTCGTTTCAACTCAATAACATGACAATATAAATAATGTTAAAAAGTCATAGAAATACCTTTTGAAAATTAATTCACTTATGACTTGTCAACGCTAGAATATAGCGTACATATTATAATACATATTAAAAAATATCGAGTTTTTGTAAGGAATAGAACTTCAAAATTATTATTTTGGGAAGTAGCACCCTAACGCCTCTAACCACTTTTTTTTAAATGAAAAATGCTTGGTGCAGTGGCGGGCGATGCGGAAGCTTCCGCATCAACACTGCACCAAACATCCCCCCCTTTAATGTGACTGAATACGAGTGACCCCAGTACTTTTCGTGAGACAATTTGCATAGTGACAATTTTTGAGACCCAAATGGACAAACACAAATTTACACCCAGCCAAACCTGGGAATCTAAACCAGAACCCCCTGCACCAAAGCCGGCCGCTCAACCAACTTTTTTTTGTTAATTTTTAATGTGACGTAATTTGAGTGACCCCAGCACTTTTCGTGAGACAATTTGTATAGTGACAATTTTGAGACCTAATGGACAAACACAAATTTACACCCAGCCAGACCTGGTAATCGAACCCAGAACCCCCCCCCCCCCCGCACCAAAGCCGGCCGCTCAGCCAACTGGGCCACGGGGGGTCGACGACTTGGCTATTTATCACTTCGAAGTATTTGAACTCATAATGATCTACTACTTAACATAATACTTGAATTGCGTAAAATACTTAAGAGTTTGCACAGTTTTAGCACTTCGAATATTATTTAAGATACAGTAAAATTCATTACATACGTCGGTAAAATATTGCTATACTTAAGTTAAAATGTGCATGTCGTAATTTTCTCTTTTACAGGCATTACAGTAACATAAAAATACAACTTAAAAACAATTCGGTTATTGCTTTGGAATATTAAAATGTATTCTACCATAATAAGCTAAATAAAAAAATTACAAACTCTGAGAAGATTTGTACCGAGACATAACCACCTCTAGGTTACAAAGCCAAAATACTAACCGCACACCTAACTGTGCACATATTACTTGTAGACTAAAATAGTTATAGTTAACAAACGTAACAGAGTATTTATGTTGACATTTTTTTTAAATTTGTGTACGCGCTATGGAAGTGTTTAGTTACGTTTAATGAGTGGGGATGTGAAACGTATTGTGCATAAAATTTTTACACGCATCAAGCCACTCTCCTTGTCCGCAATATGTTTATAATAAGTGAGATAACTCTTTGCCGCACTTCAAACTATGACTCTAACGAAACACTAATGTTATTACGTCAAGCACGACGATTAGACCGCGGAGGACTGTGCCGATCTATAATAAACGTAACCTTCTCATTTCCGTATGCCATGTTTGTTATCTAGACTTCCCGATCGTGAAACAGATTTCGACAGCACAGTAGCACTCGAAACATTTCGATCGTTGCTAAACGACAATCGAAAGCTTTCGAGACACCATTTCTTACTTAGAATTACAAACTTCCCAAATATGATCGGAATCGAAACTTCACGATCGTAAACTTCGTGCCGAGAAACTTAGAATAAACCCCCTGGTTTTAAAGAGCAAAGAAAGTATATTATCGGCAAGTTTGTGAATATGCAGTATTAACACATATGTTAAAATTTTTAATAACGTTTAGTGTTGAATTAGTAATACCTCAGTACCGGCATGAAATAAAATATAATAATAATAATAAAATGAGAAATACAATTTTTGTAAACACTCATTTATAAACCTTGCACGTAGATGGTGATTGCATAGAGATAACTGACTTTATGTCAATGTATTTATTAGAAAAAATTACAAATAATCACTATATACTTGTTAGGTTGCTATAAAGTACTTTTAATTAGATTCCATATATTTTATTCATTTGATACCTAACGTCACAAAATTAGGGTGGAAACGGTTGAGATATTCCAATTAAAGTTGCGCGTCACACCCAATATGAACCTTCTAGTTGATGACGTCGTATCACAAGACGCCCACGGTTATGAATGCTATACAAGTAATTTTCGATTTCAGCGCATATTTTGAGTATAGAAGCCGTAAAAGTTAATGGTATATACAGAAATTATGGGTTCGGGTTGTAATGTCCATTTCGGTCCCAGACTAATAAGAGTGCTGCATTTTTAAACTTAGAAGGGAGAGATCATTGCCGTCTGGAATTTTTCCATTTTGGTGTCATGACTTTTATTTTAGGTAAATTTATGTGACTGTAACCTAACTGCCTAATAGCATGGATATTGACAAATTTTTGGACATCATAAATATTAGTTTGCCGTTACTGTATTATAGGTATCAACGATAAATGCAAGCAAAGATTTATGTTGTCCAAAACTCTGTCTCTGTATTTTGCTCTGCATTTTGGTTAAAGTTCCATACATTTACCCAATTAAGAGTTATGGTACAAAATACAAAAATTCAAATTGGTGGTGTTGTCTCCCTCTTAAAGCGGTGTAGTTTGAAGTGTATGTTTTTTATTTCCCTTAAAAATGGAAAAGTATTGCCTGTTGAGTAGTCTTTTCGAAAAATAGCTTAATTGCAACCGATTTTAAAGGCAGGTAAGAAGACCTCCTTAAGTGCATCTAAGAGTCCTGGCGTGAGGAAGTATAGGGATTTACATTTTAAACTGTGTTATATGGAAGGAGAGGGCTTGGTTATTGTTGAACGTAATATCAGTGCAGTAATTAAAGTTTTTTTTTGCGCGTCTCTCTGCGGTCCACATTAATGGTAATCACGGTCTATGAAGGTAGAGGTCTTGACACTGAGGAATAAAATGTGACTCCCTTCTTGTCGCCGAGCGCTAGTAGTAATTTAGTGGAAGATTTGAAGATGTAAAGTTGTTACCGGAATTGCGAGTATTATAAGGAAGAAAAAAATGGGAACGTAAATTTGTATTGGAACACATTTTTTTTACAACAGTAAAATTTAGTTTTTAAATATTTTAAATGTAGATGCACATGCAACGATTCTAAAATTTTGTAGCGCACGAAATGATAGTTTTCTTCAGACTACTTTTATAACAGTTCCACATATGAATTTATGGACACGGAACATGTATATACTATATCAGCTTACCTTATTAACATTATTTTATGTAAATAAAACGCGAGATGTAAACAAGACAAATCTTCCACCAAATGACTACTAGCGCTCGGCGACATGAAGGGGTCACTTTCTCTTGCTGGAGAGCGTACACAGTGTCAAGACCTCTACCTCTTAGACCGTGATGGTAATATACAGGAGCCTGAAAAATTCGCTTTTTCTGTTAGGTTTCTGCTAGACTTGAAACAACTCTAACAGGAGTGTCACACTCGCAGTTGGGCCTTGACTTACTTAACACATCCTAAAGTGCGCTAAGCCAATAATAAAGAAGCAACTAAAATACTGGCATAGTCACGTAGTAATACTGTGTCAGCGAGCAGCCAATGGACAGCTGATGTCTGCCTGAGTTCACAAACATTCTTAGAGGCTAGCCTAGAGGTCAGTGAATCAGTGAACTTTTTTCGGGCTCTAGTTATGTATCATCTGCAAAATTAGTGTTTTAGTTTCATGGCAAACTAAACGTCACCATTATATGCCACAGACTAAACAGTAATACAGACGTGAAATGACGTGGGGCCACCTTTGATACGGGCGAACTTGGCCGCTTATGGGCTGCCCGAGGTTTTTGATACCAGCCCCGTGTCTGTTTGTATCCTGTATGTTACGGCAGGTTTCCTGTTGGCATGACTGCCAGCTAGCAGGGCAGCTGCCTCACGTTGATTGGCAGTAGGTGTTTCCGCCGTGTTGCTGGCCAGGGAAGCCATTTTGCTGGTGTATATGACTGAGTTCGCTGTCCTACCGTCTATTTCACTTCTGTATTCGTAAATATTCTGTGCCTGTACCTACCAGAGCATAATCTGAAATTTAATTGACTACGAATCTTTGTATGTTATTACTTACGTATGTGTCCTCTTTTCATTAGAACGGCCACTACTGCGGAAACATTATTTGCGGCAGGCCACAACATGTCGACCAATGGGACGAGTCTGTATCAATTTGGTGTCGTAGGCTGTTTGTTGAGAATTTTGCACGTTTATACACATTGCTGGAGGGTAGTTTTTGCTTTTTAATTCCTTGAAAGCTGTGAGCAAATTTGCAATTCCGTTATTAAAAACAAATAGAAAACACCGGTCCATGTATTCCCACTCGCCCACATTTTCACTCCTATAGCAGCATTGGGGCTGCCGTGTCCAAGTGGTCAGATCACCCGCCTCCCACCAAAGCGATCCGGGTTCGATTCCCGGCACGTGGGAAACGATGCCGCTGGTCGGAGTATTTTCTCGGGGGTCTACCGTTTCCCTCGCCCCTTTATTCCAGCGTTGCTCCATACTCACATATTGTCACCCCTCACCAGCGATAAATACCTAGATGTTAAGTGCTGACCAAAATATCTTCACTAAAGCAGCAGTTTCCTTTTCTCAATGCTGAAAACTGTTTTGGTCGGAAAGCGATATCTAGAAAGGTGTATGAGCCACACCGAATATAACGTAACATGTAAATCCCTATAATTGTTCGCGCCAGGGCTTTCAGGTAGGCACTGTATTCAAATACAAGTAGCTTCAGCGGTGGATTGGCTACATTTTAGGTAAACTGGCCGGTGCGCGAGAGGCGTCCTTTTGCTCTCATCCCTCCCCTTTCACGCCCTCATGCGCCATTTGACGATGTCTCTGCGCGTTCATTGTGTGCCTCTGGAGCTCAGATAAGCCCCTCCGGTCGTCGTAAGTCCAGCGCCTATAGACCGCAACAATGGCACTGCAACAATGGACCCCTATTGCGAGTCTGCAGTGCTGTTGCCAGACGTACCAGATTAAAATTATCGTACAAGACAATAAAAATAAAATGCTCTCTCACATTAACACAGTATTCTACCAGGACGTCTGTTTTTTTTAGTATGTGTCGAAATCAATAGAAGTAATTTTACCGTACATGTTTTATAATAATAATAATAATTCATACAAGGTACGAAAATTTCTGTTCTCAGCAAAAGCCTAAATAAAGTCGTGCTACTGGATGTTAACAAAATGGTGTACTCTATTAAAAGTATGGTGTATTGTTCGGTATAAATGAAAAATGTTACTAGTAAAAATCATTTTTAATGAAGTTATAAATACGATCTCTAACTCACATCTGCATCTCAACTCTATGTATATTTTTATTTTCTGTAGGCTATTCTTTCACTGTGGCTGATTAGTTAAAGGAATATAAATTTTTCTGAACAGACTATTTTAAACTTAGTAATGGGTACAACAGTGATTTTACATTTGACTGCTCGTAAAAATTTTCTGCATACATTTTCGTGCAGTCTGATTTTTTTTTTTTTTTGCTATAGCATAATATGTTTAATTTTATTTTATTGAACTATTGACTGCTGAATAGACGAATAAAATAAAAAGTCTAACTTATTAAACTAAATTAACTGACAAATGTGTATGGTTAATACACCGTAAACTATTAACATTTCTTTAATATCGCTCATAAATGTGGTTAAACATCACTTGCTTGGTAAAGTATATTTTGTCTCATTTGCCATAAAATAAAAAATTTATTCCGCCCTAAAATGTGCGATTCCTATACTTGCTAATTGCGTAAAAGTGTAAAAGTAAACTAGATTTTTGTGTGTTCAAAATCTACTTATTCGTCTCGTTTGAAACCAAAGCATTCTGTTTGTGACAATAGATATAAACTAAAGAAATGTATTTCGCAACATGAATCCGCTATTTGATAAATGATCGTATGTGAGACAGCTGGGCTTCGTGTAAGGCTTTTATGTATTTTTTCCTTGGAAAATCTAGAATATAAATCTAAGTATAATCCACGCCATTTTTAAAGTTCATAATGATCTGAATATATCTATCACATCTTTTGTTAATTGTATCATGTTTACCGTTGTTATGCGGGAAAAATACGTATTAAATTTGTTCCGGAAATGGTCACATTTGTGAGGTGAGGAGGCGATGGTGGTTGAAGGTGAAGTGTGGTGAAGGGACAACAATGTCTGAGCCAGGATTTGAACCCAAGACGTTTCGCACCGTAGACTAGTGCGCAACCAACTACGCTACGGAGGCCAGTTAAAAGTTGTAAACATTAATAGTTATGAAATTTTTGTCGCATTTGACTACAGAACCCCCAAGGAGGGGGAGGGGTGGACCTGTACGTATTTCACTAACAAAACTGAGAGGTAGCACGGAATATAAAAAATTACTTTTTTTATTATTTCTTTATCTGGAACATTGGTTTGGGAAGATATCCGGTTAGTACATTATACGATATGACAGTCTCAAACGGTTGTTTTTATTTATGGTGGAGGGCTTAGAAACAGTTTTAATACTAACATTCCATATGCATACGACGTGTGTTTGATTTAAGCGCATTGCTAAAGTGGGTTCATGCTGAGTAGTTACGTAAAAAAAGTTATTTCCCAACATACTGCAACGCAAATAACGGGCGTAACAAACGACAACGTATAAGGGCTATGGAAAGGCAACAGGTCAAGAAACGATTGGAATACTCACTCGTCGATGAAATCTGAACTACTCGTCATATATCGATGAGACTTCTTCGCTGAGTAGGTATTTTACTAGCGGACGTATTTTAATACAGCACCAGGCGATAGTATGCTTTGCTTTCGAGTAACACATTAAATAGGGTTTTTTTTTTTTTTTTTTAGAAAAATAAGGGCTTGAAGCCATAAAATCCATAAAACTTGAAAACTTTAATATTTATAGTTTTTAATGTGATACTATCAATGCCTCTATAATAACAGGCTTCCGAAACTACTCGGGTTTCGATTTGAAAGAAATATTTTTTTGTCCCAAAACCTTTCGCGCAAAGCTTTATGGGTGTTACCAAAACGCTATAATTCCCACAAAATAACGATGTTGTAGGTCTCCTATACAAAACCACAATATGATTTTTTTTTTGTATTTTTAAAAAATTCCTGGCTTCTTTAGTTTTTATTTTTAAATTTCAGCATTTTCTTTAAAGACAAAATATTTGTATTTTGTATTTTATGCAGGAGACCTTTTAGCAGAATATGTCGTTATTTAGTATGAATTATTCAATTTTGGTAAGTTCGTTGGTTTTAGTGTCGTACCTAAAACTGTGGCATGCAACATTTTGACTTTGACAAGAGATTATGCGAAAACTATGGCAGATAAAAAAAAATTCATTAGAACAAAATTTTGTCACAATTTATTTCTAAAAACGGAAGGAATACAATAATTACCTGCCACAAACTTAATAGTCCTTAAATTGTGTTTAACTATAATGTTCACAGCAAATTGTGTTAAAATAGTCGTTGAGCGTCCTTCGAAATTTCATTGAATTCAAAATTGTGTGTTCAATGTTACTTAATCACAATAATTAGTTTCATGTCATTTATATTAAATGTAGTTTTGCATACTGGCGAGAGGCGCAGGGTTTAAGGCTATCATCTTCCATTTATTTCAAACAATTGCAAATAACTCAAATATTTTTTTACCAAATGCTTTAAAAAAATTTGAGACTGTTTACAGTCATACGATACACAATTTTTCCAGAGCCTTTTACGAAATAATGTACAGTTTGATAGCAAAAAACCATCTTACTTCATTTTGGCTTATTTTGAGAGCAAAATATGTGATATTTGAGACGCAAAAATCTAAAAATCCGTTTGGTGTATTGCAACAGAAAAATTCAGCTACAAACGATTACATATAAGTGTTACAAATGTAAGATGAATTTTTGATATAGGTGTGTATTAATTCACGTTAAAAAAACATTTTTGAAACCACTGCAAAACTAAAGAGCTGAAACTAAAAAGTTTTGAATTGTGTCACAGCCGGTTAACCCTTAACACAGCAAGGAGGAGAGGAAGCTGTAAACATGAGATGCTAGCTGGCCCGAGACCTTGAATAGGTTTGGGAAACAGAACTCAAAAGCTGAAAGTAGGCCACGAGGCTTCACCTATTCCCTGCGGTGAAATTGAATATTAACTTGATTATTAGTCACCGTAAAGTGCCCAAATTTTGTAAACAAGTTCTAGTATATGCTAAGGTCAACCTGTGGTATTTTGAAAAGAAATGTCTAACCGATACGGAGTAAAGGCCGGGTTTAGTTTTGTCAGTCGCCTAGAGAGACTACGTTTGGTTGGGAGAGTAAGAGGGAAGTTTTTTTTTTTTTTTTTTTTTTTTTTAGATAAAGAACGCCACGAGAGCTTCGATTAGGGAGCCTAGTGAGATTCTCGTCGTGACTACCACGAGGTGGGCAGTGGCGGCTCGTGGGTTGTTGCCAGGTAGGGCTGCAGTTGTCAAGAGCTGTACAGGATTGTGCGCTGGTTGACTCTACAGCCACTGACACACTGATGTGCTGGTGCCCCTTACTACTGAGTGGTCACAACACATCTAGTAGCCGGCAAATATTTCATGCTCGTTTGTCTACGGTGCGTTCATCAATAGTATACAGTTCCGACTGTCTGCAGCCCCACCTGCCAACAACCCACGAGCCGCCACTGGAGGTGTGGTTGTGCCCGGATTCGTCGCGGGTATTCGTGTGTGTCCATTAATTAAGATCTGCTTTCTTCGAGGTTGTCACCAGGGAGTTGTACCCGCAGTTGCGGCGATCGCAGGCGCTGTTGGCCGCGAATTTCGCACTGAAAAATGGAGCGTCTGATGCAATAGTGAACCAAGTCCATTTTTTCTTCCTAAAGCGGGAAGTTGATTTCTTTTATCACAAATTAGACGTGAACATGACTAAATAAACACGATCAAATAAAGTAATATGAACTACTTTATGTACGTCAGTACTGAACTGCATGGTTCATGTTTGAATTTTAAACTTATTTTTTCCAAACATCTAAGAAAAAGGAACGTGGTTCATAATGGCATCAGACCTTCCAAATATACTTAGGGACTGGAAAATTTCGCGAATTTAATTACCTGTAGGCTAGAATCCATAGTACTATGTCTACTCAAGCCCCTTCTATTCATTCATTGTCTGCTGTGGACAAACAGACAGGGCTTTAGTATGCTTAGTACAATGGATTCTAGCCTACGGGTCATTGAATTCCGCGATTTTTTCCAGTCCCAAACTTTGGTCACTACAAAATATTTTGTCATAATGGACCTTACCAAAATTTTTTTGCGGTAACCACTAACAATTTTTTGCTGTTCCCAATAAAGTTTTGCAGTGACTACCGAAAAATTTTGTAACGACTACAAAATATTACGTGAGGTCCGTATTGACAAAACATTTTGCAGTCACCACAAACCCGTTTTTTCTGTGCGGGCAAGTCTCTTATATTTTAAGACTCTTTTTTCCTCGTCACTGAGGGTGTTCGCTCGTGGGTCGCTACTTCCTGGAGACGAGGCGGTGTGCGGTTATTTCATGGAGGAGGAAACCATGCGTAAGTTTCATAGAAATAAAGCACCGAGAATATCTCGTGGCACTGACAGACTGAATTCGAAGTTTCTCAAGTAGGATCCAAAAAATAAAGAAATCCGGAGTTATTATTCAGTGTTAATAGCACCTACCATAAAACCTGAGACATTTATCAAATTTATATTAATATTTATCTCCAAGTAACACAGGAAGTTTACAAAGTATAATAATTGAAAAAGTGTTGATTAAAATTGCTGTCTGCCGTCAACTTAAGGCTCGGTTTTAATCGCCATATTGAATTTTTTTTCTTCACTTTTTTGGAGTTCTGAGAAGAAAAATGTTAAATTGACGACAATACCGCAAATTCTATTTACCTTGATCTACAATACAAGCATGGCAATAGTGCTAGTAATGTATAGTTGGGTCGCAATTTGTCGGGAAAATTATGAATACAAAAACATTTGCCACACACATTGCGGGGTAATTATAAGTTTACATATAACTCGCAAGGTCTGTACTGTAGCGAAATGTAAATAGAATTTGAGTTATAATCGCATTTTTAACATTTTTCTTCTTAGAATTCCAAAAAAAAGCGAAAAATAATAAAATGTAATATGGCGACTGAAATGAGCATTAATACGTATCTGCGCATTCCTCAACTTCATTATTTTCCCCACCCGCTGTGACAATTAGCTTAGATTTAATTTAACGAACTTTTAAAAATCTGTGTTCTTATTCTATGGTATTGCTACGTTAGGAAACTACAGTAAAAATCGCCACTGATCCGCGACTCGCGCCTGCGCAGAACGATGCCCGCGCAGTTTAAACCAGCCAATAGGGAGAGGGCCAGCAGAGCCCACAGCCTTACATGTAATCAGCCCGCGCCGTTGTCCGTTGTTTGTTGGCCGACGGTCGTCCGGCGGCTATCCGCCAGTCTATCTGTCGCCCTCCGGCACATGACAGCTTCCATTCATTATTCACGCAGGCTCGACTAATTAGGGTTGCGAGCGGCCCATGCTTTGTAAATAACTCCACCACCCCGTTCCTCCCGGCCAGGGAGTACACCGTTGCCACATCTGTCCAGTGGATGGCAAAAAAAAAAACCTTTTACCACTGTTGTTCATCATTACCTTTGATCAGTTTCTTCGTTTTACAAGAATTTTTACATACTGACATGTCTACTATTAAAATAATTAACCCACATTAATGCCACCGAATTTCATTTATTTAAAACAATTGCAAATAAATAGAATATTTTTTTTTTACCGAAATGCTTCAGTAAAAAAAATTCTGAGACTGTTTACAGTCATACGATACACAATTTTGCCAGAGCGTTTTTTTAATAATGTACCGTTTGTTAGCAAAAAAAAAATATTTTGGTTTATTTTGACAAAATATGAGATATTTAAGTGGAAAAATATCTAAAAATTCATTTGATGTATTGCAGCAGAAACATTCAGATACAAACTATGGTATATAAGTCTTAAAACGGGAAGAATGAATTTGTATATATGTATTAATAAGCGTTAACAAATTTCGCAGGCACTGAAAAACTAAAGAGCGACGCCTTAGTCCATTCAGTTGCGGATTAAATGTATCAGCTCGGCTGTTGCAATCCTGAAAGATTTCAGTTTACGCTGTACTTGTTGCGAGGTAAATAATATGCTAGGTTCTCACTGGTATGACTAATATTCACTAGGGACACCTTATTTTCACGAAAAGAATTTCGCCCCAGTTTGTTTCAGTTACTCACGTGCACATCTGCAATTCTGCTTCATAATCTACGTCTTAGCTGTGACGTGTCTTGGGGTTTCACTATCAAATCACAGACTTGTGAAGTTATAGTAACGTTACTGTGATTGGCAAAGTCAAGTGAGAGACATCACTTCACAAAGACTCGTTGCCAATAACCATGAAGTAGAACTACAGCTGTGCACGTGAGTCACTGAAACAAAGTGGGGCAAAATTATTTTCGCTAAAATCAGAGGTCCCTTACAACCACTCATACATAAATGGCGTAAAGAATTATATACAGGTATGAATGATGAATTGCTGAAATAGTACTGGATACATTAGACATTGGCAACTGTCTAATACAGTGCTGACTATACATTTACTTCACATGTAACATAACACGTCAACTATCCTGGACACGGTGACTGAAATGGTTAAGGGGACCGCCTATCATATGCTTCAAACGTGTTGTATTGTGTTCGTAATTACGTTTTTTTACTCCTATTCCATAGTTTCCATTTTGCAAGTATACGAAAAGAAAACGCACTTTGGATAAGGACGTAATGTCGTTGTCAAGACACCATGCTTATTAAATACACTGTTTCTAAGCCTTCCAACATGGCTAAAAACCGCCTTTCCAGGCTGCCGTACTTCAAAATGTACTATCCGGATGCGTGTGAATCTTTGGTAAAAACGTTCACTGAACTTTGCTGTAGAGTTTCCACCAATAACATTATACGGTCACTACTTAAAGTCTCGTAGTAAAAACAGATCGGTGGGAATCTTGCACGCTAGTTCAACGCTTGACTCGTTGAGGTGATAGGCATTTGTTGCGCGTTTCAAGATCGTCCTTATATCTCCGTTTGTTCTGAGCTTCTAACGCGCAAAATCGCTTGAGAAGGCGGCACGCTTAACATCCGAGCGAACCTAACTTGCAACCACGAAATTTATGCTGGAAATAGAAGTTAAAATTAACTATAAATGTTTGAGATGGGAAAAATTCGCGAGTTCACTGACCTGTAGACTAGCCTGCAAGAATATATGTGCACTGAAGCAGACAATATATGCTCATTTAGAGACATGTAAAATTCGCGTTATTTTCTGACAGCCCTATTGTTGTGACTTGCGTGGAGAATGCTTACACGGTAGAGAGGCCAATCTCTGTAAAGACATGACAACACGTAAAAGTTCGTGGCCAATTGAATCGCAGATTACGCTTTGTTATGTATAGGAAAGTGAAGTTTATTCTGCTATGAAATGATAACGCGAATTTTGCATGTCTCTATTCATAGCTGCTTGTTGTTAAAGTGGTGTCTGTATTAGTTACATTTACATTATTGGCTCAGAGACTTCCTGGAAATGTCAAATAAGTCAAAGGCCAAATTGCGGAAGAGACAAATATTTACAATGGTTGGAATTCTAGCTTGTGTCGAAGTGAAAACGCGAATTTTTCAGGTCTCTATCAGTGTGTCAAAATTTATAGAAATCTTTTTCAAACAAGATAGTTTTAGGTAACATTTCTTAAGAAATTTTGCGATAGGAAGGAATTTTCATCGGAAAAATTAATTTGCTTACAATTCTGTTGTATAAGTCGAAATATGGTGTTTTTGAGTAAATCGAAAATGAAAGTTCGAAGACGTATTAAATATAGTGTTATATTTAAACGTACAAATTTGTTCCAGCATTATGTGTTTTAAAACACTTAGAAATACCATACGGTATATGGTCTGCCTCATAAAACGTAAAATTATGTTTTAGTTCCATATTGTAAACAAGAATTTGCAAAATTTCTCATCTATTAGTTCACGTTGGTAGTCTACATTATTATGTAGAATTTTTCTTATATTAGCTGGTTTTAAAATTTATCAATTGGAAAGTAATTAATTTTAACGTTTCTTCTTTTAAACCTCAAGCTAGGTATGACGAGCTCGTAAGAATTGATCCACAGAAATAATTTAATCCGTGCAAACTTGACATAAGATGCTTCATAGTAGGCCTACACGTCTATCGTCCGAGAACGTGTTTTTTTTTTCCGCTATAAAAACCTGGTGAAAGTAAGAAGCATTTTCGGCATTTTCGTAGTCAACTAACCTTTTCAAGCACGTAAACGGTGACGTTTTGCTATTTTCAGTTAGTGAACATATCACAAAATATTCTTATCACTGAAACAAAATAATTTACTGAGATTGTAGAACAATTGTTTCTTGACATTCTGATGGCCACAAAAATGTTTTGAGTAATTGTCAACGTATTTTATCAAGTTTTGATTATCACATTTAAAACTAAAAGTTTACACTTCTGCAATTACTTCATTTTAATAATTTGAGTGTGGTTTTCCGCCACTGTTGTAGTTTCTTTGTGGTTGTAATATTTATATAACATAAATTTGCATATGATATGCCAAAATATAGAAACGTAGTTTTTGCTCTTGAACTATCGTGATGAGTATACGAAAAATCACTCAATTAGTCAGGGGAGAGTAACATTTCAACTCGAGTTGTTTAAAAAGCTATCCATGTGATGTTTGTTTGCAAGAAAATTAATGAACCTGACTAAATGCTTCAGTTTTTCGATTATAGACTTGCTAACCATTTGTATTTGAGCATTATAGTCACGGGAACTAAATAACCTAGTTTACTCTAACAGGTTATTTTTGGTAAACGCTTCTAAATGTTGTGTGGTCAGCTGACTGAAAATTTTTAATCTGGATTTCATCGACTTTCAGCATTGTCTGGTAGGTGAGGAAGGGGTTGCTAAGGGAATAGGGGTGAGGATGCC
Source organism: Medauroidea extradentata (assembly GCA_003012365.1). Lineage (NCBI taxonomy): Eukaryota > Metazoa > Arthropoda > Insecta > Phasmatodea > Phasmatidae > Medauroidea > Medauroidea extradentata. The sequence continues at coordinate 5,421 of PNEQ01024959.1, read as the reverse complement.
GATAAGTCTGCTTGCGTTGCAGGACCTGGTTCGCCTAATCGACGACTGCGCTTGACGAGACAGGAAGCCGTCTTCCTCCTTTAATGAGGGAATAATGGATTTCGTCGCAGGATTCCCCTCGGTTAATGAGGTTTTCGGCGACATTTAACTTCATTCTCGTACTTTGCGAACGCCCGTGGAAATGGCGGGAAGCGTGGGTTAGGGGTCGGAAGTAGGGGAGCGGAAGAAAAAAAGCGTGGAGGGGGTAGCAAAGGGCGTAACTGTGTTTTAAGAACGTCCAGAGTGGCGCAAAGCTTAAGGCGCGACGCCTCTGCGACATTCGTACAACCCCCCTCCCCCCAAACCTTTTAAAAACTTCTGTAGCAAGTCGACCGTGGTGAAGATCTGACAGTAAAATCTGCCGCCGGCAGGTTGGTAGCGCTGCTGGGCAAGAGCGAGGTGAAGGAGAGAGAAGGTTGGCAATAACTCATGCACCGCGCATGCTGGTTGGGTGGTTGTCTCGCGGAGGGAGGGGTAGGGGCGAGGTGGGTTAAACTAGGGTTCTCTTCCTTTTTCGGAAACTTTTCCTCTTTCCGCTCGCAAGAAGGAAAAATTAAAGAGGTGAAGTAAAAATGTTAAAAAGAGACCGAGGAGGATTTTGGTTGCTCGGGGAGGGGAAGGAGGAAAAATATCGGTCCAAACTTATGTTCTTTGCAATAGCCCCCTATTTCCTTCTTAACGTTGATTTTTCTTTCTACCATCGCCCCAAGGAGTGTAGGGAGGAGTAAGAAATGGAGAATGTGTGGGGGGAGGGGGGCCGCCATTTTTCATACTTAAATATATTTTTCTTAACCCCCTCCTTTTTTTTTTTTTTTTTTTTTTTTTTTTTTTTTTTTTTTTTTTTTTTTTTTTTTTTTTTTTTTTTTTTTTTTTTTTTTTTTTTTTTTTTTTTTTTTTTTTTTTTTTTTTTTTTTTGTAGCCGCAAGAAAGAAGGGGGAGCTGATGTAAAACGAGCAGGGACAAGTATAAAGCATGTCGAGATAAGAGTTCTTCCCCCGTTCTACGCCAGCGTTTCAGGGTTGTTTTATTTGGTTCCATTTTGCGAAAGGGTAATCAGGATTATGAATTGTACTTGCACGATGTTTTTTCCCCGCGGACTTACTCAATCTGTCTTCTCATTTTAAGAGTTCCGCTTCAAAGGAGCACTCTGCGCTTAGAGGCGATAATTTAAGTGTTGTGCGAGCAAGAACTGTCCTAATAGTGCGTGGTAGATACAAAATCGCTGTCTACTCCAATTGAAATGTACACATTTTTTTAAGTCAATGCACACAGTAAAAAAATTTGTAGTTTTTTGGTAACACTACATAGTATTTTTGTAAAATTTTCAAAAAACTTTTATTTTACAAATTTCTTTGTATATTTACGAACATTTCTGTAAATATACAAACAAATTTTGTATATTTACAGCTAATATTTAGTTAAGTTTACAACACCTTTTTTTGTAAAATTACGAAATTTTTTGTAAAATTTGTCAGGTCTCCTAGGTTAATTTTATTTCAAATCGAAAAATTTGCTCATTAACGTTTATTAACTAGTTCGCAAAGGTGTTTACGATATTTGTAACCACTTTAAAAGGTTTCTTACATCTTACTTTCATTACCTGACTTATTATGTTCTGATATTAGTTTACAAGATTTTCCTTGTAAATGTAAATTTTTTTTTTACTGTGCAGTGTGATATGATTTATATATTTGCATATATCAACAAGGATTTGTGGATGAGTGGCGGAAAAGAAGAATACTGGTAGCGTGCAGAATTGAAAGTATTAGAAAATATATTAGAGACAATAAAGATATAATTTTACTGATCGGTGCAACACTATACTCTAATGTTTCAATTAATTCAAACACACACGCTGTTCCGTACCAACATCTACTGAAAAGTATTTATTCGAAACAATTTTGTCATCAAAATAGGGCCGCACGAGAATTAAAAAAGAGACAGAAAATGAACCTTGAAGTCCTACCTGAGAAAATCTTCTTTCTCGAAACCTCCGATCCAGTCATAAACATCGTACTGCAATCCTCAAGGACAAGCCGGCATACACCCATCCTTCCTTCTATAGCAAAGTCGGGGGAACAGGACCACATATCCTCGGTCCAGGACAGCTGTTCCCTCGACACGTCCGGATCCCTCTGAAGTTCATAACACAGTCCCTTCTTATGCCTCTTTATGTATCTATGTCCAATTTCCTCGCGCTAATACACAGAGGTTTATAACCTTCTCCTACACTGGAAAAAGAGTATTGTTGCAGGTACCATACTTCTGTTAAAATAGGGACAACAAAACAGTTTGGTTGTTGTTACTACTCTGGACAGTTCCTCAACAATATGTTGTGTAGAAGTTACCATCTGGTTTGTAAAAGCATCAAGGCTTTTTGTTTCTTCTACAAAACAGTTTGTTGAAGGAACTGTCCAGAGTAATATCGACAACCGAAATGTTTTGTTGTCCCTATTTTAACAAAAGTATGGTACCTACAACTACACTCTTTTTTCAGTGTAGCACAGATCAAAAATATGTTTGCTGTGAACCAATCCTACACTCCACTGCACTGAATAATTCTCTGAATATTCATTTATCCTAAACTTTAAATACCAACATAAATATTAAAATGAATTTAAGTCGAACGAACCCCAGAAAAAAAATACAAATACTGACTAAAACGTTAACCTTATTCAACTGGGTTTTAAAGTTCAGTACCCGTAACAAAAAAAAAATCTATACATTACAACAGAAACACTACAAAGCAACAATCCTAGATATGATTTTAGCCAACTTCATGAGCAACAGCAGGGTCACCTTTCATCAAGGCGATCCGGGTTCGATTTTCGACGCGGTAGATCCCCGGATTTTCGCTTGTGCGAATCGTTACGGACGATGTCGTTGATTGACGGAGTTTTCTCGGGGATCTCCCGTTTTCATCGTCACTTAATTCCGGTACTGCTCCATACTCACGTCATGTCACCCCTCGCCAGCGCTGAAGACTTCGATGTTGAGCGTTGACCAAAATCTCTCACTCATTTAAGGGGCGTGGAAAGTTAAGATGTCGAGCGAACGACTGGAATTTTCAATCGTTGATAAAATCTAAACAACTCATTATAATCGATGGGATTTTTTGCCGAGTAGATATTCTGTTAGCGGGCGTTTATTTATATAGCACTGGACGGTAATGCTTTGCTTTCGAGTAAAAAATTAAAAACAGAGTTCAGAAAAATAAGGATTGAAACCACGAAATCTACAAAAATGGTGCGAATTGCTGGGGTACCACTGAGGTATCGCCCAGTTGGTTGCATATCTTGTGATTGAAGGGAACGAAGGACACAAGAGGAATATGTACTCTTGGGTAATGTCTACAAAACTAACCCTATTTTAAATAAGTATAAAATTGTGCTTTTTCCTCGCTTGAACGTCCTTAATCATCTGGAAGTTGAGAGCCGCAGTGGGAACACTTGTGGCTATTAGGGGAGGGAAAACCTGTGGCAATTCGCCATTTATTTGCACAGAAGGGGTGGGGGTGTGAACGGAAAGTTACAACAACCAGTTCTGAACCCGGGGAGGTAGCACTATGGTTCACCTCCCCGGCCGGGACTCGAACCCTGGTCCCTTGCCACACCGGCCAGAAACTCTAATTACTCAGCCATGCGATCGGACGAAAATTACTTATTCACTTAAAACTGAAATATTTAAAACCAAACAAAAACTTGGATTTACATTTTTTACGTTATTTGTACAACCAAAGTAAAAATTTCGTTGAAATGTTGGCATTTGTTTTGGAAGGAATGGATCCTTACGACGAATCATGGAGGTACAGGAGATGGCATAGTTGGGATTTCCTTGAAGTCGATGTATATATGCCAGTTTTGCGCGAACAATACGTTATTGTTGACCAACACACAGCAACGAGTATATCGAGTAAGGTTTTCGTAAGTGCCTCGTATGGTATCGATACTGTAGAATGAACAGATTTGAATGAAAACCGTTACGTGCGTTGAATTCGGGTGTAAAGAGAGAACAGGTACGTGAAATACATCTGCTGCTGCTACATTTCATGAGTAAAAAGACCACGTTTTACATTAGCATAGTGTAAATTATGTGTTTATGCAGATAAACCTAGCGAACGTGAAAAAACAGCCACATATATTGTTTATTTACGCATATGTACGTCACTGACGATGTGTAACTGCTTGCTAATAGTAATAAAACAAACAAATTTGTACACAAAATGTTAAATAGCAGAAACTCGCATAATTGTTAGTTTGACAATTGTATTCATGCACAAACAGTTGGCGAAGTCGGTACTCACAGAAATGTGTTTCTAAACGCAACCATATAGTTGAGTTTTAATATTATTTTAAAATTTTGTTCCCTAAACAACGTAGACTGGGATAAACACGGCACATCTGCTATTCGATAAATCATTTTAACTCTGTTGTTCTTCAAACTTCTGGTAAACTATATTGGCTCTTATGGCGGAAAAAAATGTTTTGGTCTACAGTGACCACGTGTATAACGTTCAAGCAACAAGGGCACAAATACCAAATACACCGACTTCACGTATTTGCCTGGGCAGTATACGGCATGGCCACCTCCTGCGACGAATCATGTTAGATGTGGCTCAGTAACTGCCGAAACTTTACATATATATATATCCCACCATTGAATTTTTGATCATCTCCTGAAGTATAAATTCTTGGTTTTAGGTGCATTTGGTAATATTTGTCTTAGAGCATAAATAGAAATTATGTTATGGTAGAACCAACTTAATGTATGTGTTTCTTATTATTGTTGTGCTAAATTTCTCTGTGTGTTTAATTCAATTTGTAAACAGCGAGAGAAAAAAAAATACCAATTTTTTTTTCTCACTGTTAACGAATTACAATTAAAAAGTAATTCAAATTTAGTGCAAATTTGTTACAGAACGTACATATTAAATTGGTTCTACCTGAACACATTTTTTTGTTTATGCTCTAAAACGAATATTACGACTTGAAAACAAAATAATTTGTACTTGCCAGCAGCTTAGTGAAATCTTAAGGCGGTTCCACTAACGTTTGCGGCCTTGTCACATTCGTATACAGGCTGTCCTGAAATAACCGCGTAGTAAGAAAATTACCGGAATCCCGGGAAAAATTGGAGACGAAAATGTTTGTGGCATAATGTTATACGATAACTTTTTATATTGTTATTGTTGTGTCCGGCACTGGGTAAGGGCGTATGTTCTGCCCTTACACGGCGCTGGAGCAGGCTTCCCTGTCGAGCGGTGGCCAGGAAAGGGATGAGGTAGTAGCCAGGTTCAGAGTTGTTACTCTTAAGACGTAACTTCGGTTCACAGCAGCATTTATTCGTTTATCTCCTACAGCCATCCATCACTCACCACTGCCA
>PNEQ01024958.1:2500-10485 GCA_003012365.1 Medauroidea extradentata | reverse complement strand
CTATGGGATCGATATATATCGAATGTGAGTCGAAAACTCATATTACACCATTTTTAACCAGTTTAGGGCCGAATTCGGAAAATATATTTTAAATGGTACTTGGGATACTTACAAAAGCACCAATTTAAAGCAAAGAGTACTTCGATATCTCGATTGATTCGATAGATATGGAAGGATAATCGAAAACACATTTCACGTAATTTCACCCTTTAAATAAAGAATTTCGAAACGATTTTGAGTCCTGCCATACACATTTGTAAAAGTAACCAATTAAAGTTAAAATCACGACGATAGCCAATTGTGTTTCAAAGATAAAGACGATTCATTAAAAACACATTTTGCCCCTTTTTACTGTCTGGGGGTCGAATTTCAAAAAAACCTAAAACTTCTTTTTGGGTATTTACGTAAGCAATATTTTGAAGTGAATATCAATTCTCTATCCCGAAGGGTTCGATAGATATCAATAGTTGATTGGAAACACATTTAACGTCTTTTCAGCCCCTTAAAAGTTGAACTTCGAAAAATCCTTAAATTGGCTAATATGCATTTTTACGAGTGTCCTATTAAAGTAAAAATCACTATGATAGGCCGTCGTGTTCTTCGGAAACACATTTCACCCCTTTTCACCCCCTTAGAGGTCGAATTTCGAAAAATCACTTCTTAGTGCTCGCCTACGACCTGAAGGGAACCCCCACAAAAAATTTCACGATTCTAGGTCCAGTGGTTTGGGCTGCAGTTTGATATGTCAGTCAGTCAGGCAGTCAGTCACCTTTCATTTATATATATATATATATAAATATATATATATATATATATATATATATATATATATATATATATATATATATATATATATATAAAACGACTTTGTGTGTGATTTTAAATATTTTATCTTATGGCATATATATATATATATATATATATATAATATTGCGATGAAACTTTGGTTAGTTAAGCGTGCGCCTGGGAAGAATTCTAAAATAAAAATTTGGAAAGGAAATGCAAAACAAAGCCCAGAGGGGCAGAGCAGTGTAACCGAAAATTTTAATGGACCGGAACTTCCAGTTTTTGGTAACTGAAGTTTATCTTTCAAAAATACAACTAACTTGACCACAAATATGACAGCTAAACTACTGCGATGGCAACTCAATTTTTTCTTACGATTGCCATGTACGTTAAAATAAAACTTTTATTACGAACAAGATACAAGAAAACAACTTTTCTTGTTGCAAGAAAATTTGTGTTTCGGCTAAGAATATGTTCTTAAAGTGCAGTTTCTCTCGTGTTGTAAAGAACATTCTTACAAATAGTTGAAACACTTCTAGTTGTTTTTATCACGCATGTTACACACATAATATGCCGCGGTCCAGCTCTGTAAACACGGGCATAGCTAATGAGTTGGTCTTCAATGTTGTGTTTAGCAACTGATAAGAAGAGAAAATAAAAGTGATTTTTTTGCTACTGAAACACAATTAATTATTTAAAATAAGTAGTAGGTATCTTACATCAGTCATAAGAGAGACGTTTGAAAATTTCTTGCTCTGTTATATAGATTTTTTATTTTTTTTTCTCCGAAAAAACTTTCAAACAACTTAACAGTCATATATTATATCCTCCCAAAGAGCAATGTTCACACGTAACTATGGTTTGAAACAAAACTCTATTACAAACATATTTTCAAGTAAAGTCACAATTTAAAGTTATAGCATTCAAAGTAACATCAAATTAATATATACAACTAATTGTATTTCCAAACATGACATGCAAGTAGTGAAAACCAACTAACCTACTTGAATATAATAATTCACTGTGATATAACACCCCATGAACTATGAAATAAAGTATTTAAAAGACCATCAAGTAATATTTTAAATTTTTAAAAAATCGCAAAAATACAGAAAAAAATTTGAAAATTCAGCAATTTTTTTAAATACAAAAATAGTTCACGGGATTTTTTTTAAATGTTTTATTACGTAGCCCGTAGCATGTTATTTGACTGTGAATTATTTTTCTTACGTAAGTCAATTGGTTTTCACTATTTGCATGGCAGCAGAACATGCCAATTTTGACTTTGACGCATCGTTATGAGAAAACTATGAGAGCTAAAATTGTTTTGTAAGAGGAAACTGCACTCACAAGTATCGTCTACGAAACTAACAATATTTCATGGAAATATAAAATTATGATTTTATCGTACTTTAACACCCTTAATTACCTGGATCTACTTGCTTGGACATACTCCATTGCGAAATAAATGACTGTCAAAAGAAAACAAAAAACAAGACAAGAAAACATCAATAAGCAGAGTATGCTTCAGTCATGACTAAAGCATGCTCTGCTTATCGATGTTTTCTTGTCTTATTTTTCGTTTTCTTTTGACAGTCATTTATTTCGCAATGGAGTATGTCCACGCAAATAAATCCAGTCAAAGCTCATACTTAATTTCCTTGCTGTCGGCGAGACGTAAAACCCGCTTATCTTACTTTTATCGTCTCGTCACGTCGTACCCAAGGCCAGATCGGTAACTGCCCTATAATATATAACCAGTTCACCAGTTCACACGAGCAAATATTATTACTTTTTTAAAGTAATTATATCGATACAGGATTATAGCTTCCTCATTTCCCAGCAGGCGGAAACTTGTGTTCATTGGTCTGGGTTCACTTGAGTTGCATGCAGTGCAGTCTCGTCCGTGTGTTTCTTAATTGCGAAACTTATCTTGTTAGCGCAGAGTTACGAGTCACTTCCCAGCTACTTGCAGAGAATATCAATCGCTAGATAAACTCTTCTCGTATCTCCAGGAAGGCGGTCTAATTGAACCTACCAAAGTTTTCGGCGTTCTCTTCCTACGTTGCTCCATTTCGTAGAATGCATAGCAATTATCCAAACATGCATACGGTATTGTACGTATGTAAAGTTATATAGAAACGGCCCATGCAATATAAAAATATGATTGTTTCCAGATCTCTACACATGTTTTAATATTTTACATTGTGAAGTCGCCAGTTCTCAAAATGAATAATTACATTTTGAAATATTTTATCATATATGTACTACACAGGATGTTCAGAAACTGCCGAATAATAAACCGGTCGCCATTGGAGACTAACATGTTAGTGGCAAAATGTTGTACGATGATATTTTACGCCCGCAATGTGGCAACATAGCATTGCCGTTAGTCCCTTCGTAAGGGTGTTCAGGTGCGACAAAATCATAGTTTTACACTTCCACGAAATGTTGTTAGTTTTGTAGACGATACTTGTGAGTATAGTTTTCTCTTACGAAATAATTTTAACTCACATAGTTTTCTCATAACGGTTCGTCAAAGTCAAAATCGGCATGTTCTGCTGCCATGCAAATAGTGAAAACCAATTGACTTACGTAAGTGAAATAATTCACAGTGAAATAACATGCCACGGGCTACGCAATAAAACTTTTTTTAAAAAATCCCTTGAACTATTTTTGTATTTAAAAAAATTGCTGAATTTTCTATTTTTTTCCTGTACTTTTGCGATTTTTTTTTCAAAAAAATTCAAACTATTACGTTATGGTCTTTTAAATACTTTATTGCATATATCATGTGATGTAATTTCAGAGTGAATTATTTTGTTAGAGTAGGACAGTTGGTTTTCACTACTTGCATGGCAGCAGAACAAGCAATATTTACTTTGAGGCACCGTTATGAGAAAACTATGAAAGGTAAAATTGTTTTGTAAGAGGAAACTGTACTCACAAGGATCGTCTACAAAAGTAATGCTATTTCATAGAAATATAAAATTATGATTTTCCGAACTTGAACACCCTTAAGCTGCACATATATAGGCGGTTCGGAATAAACTGAGCACTCAAAAAAGCCCTGCTTAAATTCTATTTTCAGCTAATGATTACCGTTCTGTACGTAACGACTAACGGCAGGAAATGTCTAACCTCTCTGGACACGTCACTTTATGTTTGCGCATGTAAGATAAACTGTGCAGTCTGTATGAATCTATATAGTTTGATTAAAAACGTTTATTACAAATATAAAATACAATTATGTTCTAATTAGGTTGCTTTTATTTCTGTACGGTTGTATTCAAATAGGCAACTAAACGGAACTATATTCGGTAAAACGCTGCCAACCATACAAGCAGTAAGGGAACTATAGTTAATGTTGAATTACATGCAGTAACGGCTAGTGACATTTTTCAAAGGTTAAATATTTACTGCTCACTTTATTCCGAATGACCTATATCTTACTTACCTTACTACTACTGTTCTGACCTGAATGTAATGGGTGCAGGTTAAAATCCTGAGCGGTCCAAAAATTATTCTACGTCTACGCGAAGCGCATGAGGGAAGTTTCTCCGTGCAGTGTTGCCACATTGTGCACGTAAAAGGTCGTACTTACAACATTTTGCCACTGACATATTCGTCTCCAATTCAGCCCAGCTAATTATCCGCCAGTTTCTGGACATACATTCGCATACGTAATAACCACTTAGCCTTTCAACTGAGTAACATATCAGCTATAATACTAAAATCAGTACGAACAAATATACATATTTTCAAGTTTGCTTTCTAATTACATTTGTGGATGTAGTGTATTTAAAAAAATAGAAGAAATGAACGTAAATGGTACAACAGGCTACAAATACTGTAAACTGCAATTCACCGTAAATATTTTAATTGTTTTAATGTTTTTGTATTTTTAAAGAATATGATTTCTTTGTAGATATACATTGTGACTATTTTTTTGTACTGTAACGCCTTTATTTTTTTAGCTTTCATAGATTTGTATAATGGTATGGCAAATTCCAAATTTGAACAAACACGCCATTTGTTTATGAAAGGAAAACCCTCTGACTAACCGAAATAAATAACCTTCACACTGAAGAACAGTGCCACCGGCTACGTCAATATATCTACAAAAAGTGTTTTTTTATATTTAAAAAATAACCGAATTTAAAACAAAATTACCAATTTCTGAATTTTATCTTGACCTAGCTCGTGACAATGTTCTTCAGTGCTAATTATTTCAGATAGTTTTCTTTTGATGGATAGAACAGTCTTATGCCAATTTGAACCCTTACATACCATTGTACAAAAACTCAAAACCTAAAAAATTTCACTACCGTAAAATGTAGTCGCAATATACGTCTACAAAACAAATCATTGATACCAACATTTCTATTTAAAAAACGTAAATTATTGCCTTAACACGAAGCAACGAAAAAAAATACATACAGAAAATAGTTGGTATCGTTCAAAATAACTGTCAGTGACTAACAAAGCAATAAAAATAACAATACAGTTATGTGCATGAAAGGCCCGGTACTTGGAACACCTGAAAATAACACGAAAATTCAACAAAGGAGAAAAGATTGCTGGAAAATATTCTTAATGGAAAGATATCCATGCTCGAGCCTGACGTCAGTCAAGCTCGAAAGTTTGTACCGAGCTGCCGGATACGCCAAGAAATGAGTAGCGTACACTCTTCGAAAAGTTGTAAAGATTTTTCAGAGTTTACAACAAAAGGCACATCCACTGGATTGTGAAAATTATTATTTCGTAACAGAGGAAATTAAAATGCTATTATAAATTGTAATTTCTCACGTTACCAGACATATACAGAATGTCCGAAAACAACGGCATAATATGAACACTACACGAGTACTGGGTTAAATTGGAGACGAAAATGTTGTACGATAACAGTTTGCGTGCACAATTTGGCAACATAGCACTGTAGTTAGTCCCCTCTTGCGCTACACATATATCTTACTTATCTTATTACTCTCCTGACCTGCATATTACGCGTGAAGGTTAAAAATTTCGAGCAGTCCTAACATAATTCTGATTATGTTATTTAACATTATACATTGATAGAAATCAAATTTGAACGCTTTGGTATCGTATGTAATAGTAACTATAGTTAAGGGCGTTGGACCCGTAAAATGTATTATTTTTATATTTGTACCAAACACTGTTCAATTTTTGCACATCAGATAACACGTCATTTCCCCAAATAAAAAAAAATTAGGCCCCATAGTTTTAGCATAATCACTCATCAAAGTCACAAAATGACCGTTGCGGCGTAGCCAAAATCAAAAAAAGTAATTATCTAATGAATTCAAAATTACGGGAACTGAAAGTCAGTGTATCAATGCATTTTATGACATGTTTGACAAAAGTTAGTTTTAAATATTTTAGTAGTAGCCAAAAGTCAAAGTTATGCAAAATTTTACTCATTTTCATAAATTTTTTAAAAATACAAACATTTATCGCTTTGTGTTTACAAAAGTGTCATGAAGTAGCTCACATAATTAAGTATCAGTATGAATTATCTTGTTTCTGCAAGTTCATTATTTTTTATTATTTTGGCTACACCGCAACTGCCATTTTGTGACTTTGATAGGTGATTATGCTAAAACAATTGGACCTAATTTTTTTTTATTTGCGGATATGACATGTTATCTGATGTGTAAAAGTTGAACAGTGTTTGGCACAAATATAAAATTTTGAATTTTTACGGGTCCAACGTCCTTAACAGTTAAAATTTACAAATTAAAAGTAAAATGCAAAAAATTCTCTATGCAAGAAAAAATATGATAAGTTTTCTTTCTTTGACCTCACATTCCACAATTATTAAAGTTGTTTCGATTTTTTTTTGCGAGATTGTGTTAAAAAATTCACCGGTGAAATTTCCGGCGCACACCTACCATGCACACAGGATTTTCAGTTCGGTTGAACCGGTGAATACATCGATTCAATTGGTTGAGAGCAAAACAGTCATCTACGAACGTCCGGTGTACGCCAGTATTTCCGAATTCGCGAAAAGGATTGAAATTCCAATAAATGTCATGCTTTAAATCGGAGGAAATGCTTTGTGGAGCTGGGAAACTACAGAAAACATTGTAATAACAATGTTTATATGTTCCAATGATAAACAAATGTTACATATTGTTTACAACGAATATTAAAACATGATGACCATCGTCACGTCTTGCTACCCATTTTATTTTCAAACTAGATCGTGGAATTCTGCGATGTTCTTAGTCTTCAGTCATTTCTTCTCCTTCATAACGCTGCAGCTCGTGACGTCTTTCGACGACTTAGTTCTATGTCAACTCTTTGTTATATTCCGCGAGCGCGCGACAGTGCTTCATGCTAGTAAGACATCTTCTGCCATGTAATAAGAATATTCAATACAGGTTTGGTTGAAAGCACGTATAACTGCTCAACAAAACTTGTTCAAGACTCCAGTGGTGGCAGAATGTGGCAAGGGGAACATCCATTTTACACTGTAAAAATACTTCCTAAAATGTTTAGGAAGTTATCACAGACGCAGATGGGACAGTTACCATACTTCCGTCTTGTAAATATGCAAACCTTTACGGTTGTTACAATACAAGTCTGGTAACTTCAGTATACATTTGACTGTTTTGTAAAAACGTTTAGGAGTGCTACCATGGATGTCTGGGAAACTATTTTATAATACCTACTTTCTCAGCGCTCCTATACGCACGTTTGGTAAGTTTGCAAACTATTATTTAGAGTGTAGGGTTAAAACATTACAATTTTTTTTTTCAATCTTAATATATACCGACTTTTCAGAGTAGATTTTTTTGAAGTCTGTGTTATTTTTTGTTAAAAAAAATTTTATTTCATGATTTTTTTACGGATTTCCGGTGCTTACCTTCCACGTCCGTGGTGTTTGTCGCTAAGAAGTTCCGTTTTGCCTTCGCAGTCCAAGTCAGTCCAGAACGTCCTTGAGCATAGTTAGGGACATACCTAGTCTTGGATTGTCATGCATATTCTAATATCATAATCATAATACATTTCGCATTCAATTTTTCCGGCGGGGTCGGTCCTCATATTCTCGCTTGTAGGAATCGTGCCAGACGATGCCGCTGGCCGGCGGATTTTCTCGGGGATCTCCTGTTTCCAGTGCCCATTCATTCCGGCTCTGCTCCATACTCATCACATGTCATCCCCCACCAGCACTA
>PNEQ01024954.1:0-48075 GCA_003012365.1 Medauroidea extradentata | reverse complement strand
TTCCAGGGTTCTCCGTGGGCTGTCCAATGACGGGTGGCAAAGTGGCATTGATGAAGTGAATTGTAAAATAATAGAGCAGCTCGATAGCCGGCCATGTCGCCATTATTTCTTAGATGGAAAATTTGCATAGTGAGCAAACTACACCGTTTTAAAACTGTAAGCACTGCTTACATTGCTTACATGGAATATTCGCCCCTGGACTCTACTGTGTTATGTACACTCGAGCCTAAGCTGTTTGTCCACTGGCTTGCACCTCGATGAGAGCCAGTTTGTACCTCAGAGCAGGTAGCATTGGGTTTGTTCCTTGATTTACTGCGGGTTGGTGGCGAAGCGTGGACGTGTTCCAAAGCCAGCAGTATGAGATCCGACTATACACTTTGAGCAGGTTACAGCTATGTTGCTGAGGCCTAGGTGTATTACTGAGAACTAGTTCCTTGCCTCTTACATGCTACTACAGGCAACTGAGAGTTCTGTACAGTCACTGTTAATCATCGCTTGTCCTAGAACACTTCACGCTTCGCCACTGCTGCGGGTTTGTTATTCGCTCGTAAAACTTCAAGACGTGTCTGTCTGGCAAACAGTAATCCAATTAAAAATTTAACTGGTACCCACTCGTGTCTGAAATCTATTTTATCATTGATGAAACCTTCAGGTTCAATCCATAGAAACTATGAATTTTTGCGAAAAGATTTGTGAATTCAGCTTGACTCATTTCCATACGTCCACATTTACAGGTCTACTTCATTGTTATTGGCAGTATGTCTTTGTGCAGAGGTTTATCAGTTATTTGACTGTGCCAATCAGAACACGCTTACTCACAAGTCTGTGATTTCAGGATCCAATCACTGACCATGGAACACAACTCCAGGTGTATATGTAAGGTATTGAAGCTAGTTGGTGCAAAATTCTTATCACCAAAATTGGTGGCTCTAGGAATATCAGAGTACTGCGTTGAGGACAAATGAGAAAGAGACGCGCAAATAGCGGCTGGCCTTGAAGTATAATCGCCGGAGGCAAGCCTACTGGCTACCAATCACATGCTCGGTGTGTGGCAACAGGCCAACGCAGGTATATCTCACATACCGCAGCCTCAGAGGCGGAACTAATGATCGCCAGCCTCCCGCTCCAGTACCACAGTGTCTCGCACGCAGGTGGAGTAGAAGATAATCGTTCGCCAGTTGATATATGCTGACGAATCAGTTAAACACCAGTCACTGGAAACTCAGTCAATAAGTTTATACTTCTACTGGTGTACGCTGAGAAAAATAAAGTAAAATAAGTACTGTTGCACGTTATAGCTAGAGACCTGAAAATTTCGCGTCTTCTTTTATGCGCAAGCTATAATTCAAGAATCTATAGGTCTGTATCACGTTCACAACTGGCCGTTAACTTACTCGACAATTCCTGGAAGTAGCTGAGCCAATAATAAAACTGTAACTGAATACAGACCTATTTCACAGTGTCAGCGAGCAGCTAATAAACAACTGCTGTCTGCTCGATTTCACATATATTCTTGGAGGCTAGCCTACAGCTCAGTGAACCCACGAATTTTCCCGGTCTCTAGTTATAGCCCTTGGCGAAATAGAGCTTACTATTTAATAGAGACACTGAATTTTGGAGAAAATAAATTTGCACCTATTTGTTAGATTACCTTGCACGTAAACATCTACAGCTTTGCTTCGTGATTATTGTCAGTGCGCTTTTGAGAAGGGGTGTCACTAATTTAGCTGTTCCAATCAGAATAAGGTTACAGCTATATCAAACGTGAGTGATTTAAGATAGAACCTCAAGATGCAGCTAGTTAAAAACATTAAATGACTTACCAAGACGCAGAACTACTGATGTGCACCTAACGAAATGAAATAAGCTGGTGCAAAATTATTTTCACAAAAAATCAACGGCCATTCTAACTAACAAAAATGGTCAGATCAATTTTCCTAACACATTTACAAAACATGAACCACTTGTTTGCGATCAATTCGCAGTCCAATATTGTCACATTCATCTTAATATATCCACTACGTATGTAGTATTCATACACTACATGAGTTGATTGATGTTTGTATTTATTACAGATGAAGCGGGCTGCGGTGGCCGAATGGTCAGACCATTCGTCTCCCACCAAGGCGATCCGGGTTCAAGTCCCAGCGGGGTCGGTCTCCGGATTTTCGCTCGTGTGATTCATATGGGCTTAATGCGGGTTGCATACATGCGCCGCCTGGAACACTGGAACAGCCTCTTAAGTGGTTCACTTTCGCTGCATCAGGCTTCAGATCTTCAAAACAAGGAAATATTTCACGGCGTAATTTGTTTATTTCCACTCGATGTCAGTTTACACTGTGTCACTAGGAGTTTAACCCCCGTCCAATGTGTTTACATTTCGCCACCTCGCTCGATAGATAGAGTATTCACAATTATCATAGTTGAAAGATTTATGCAAAAAGTAAACACCAAGAATTTTCATTGAAAATTAATTATAATGCACAGACAGCACAAAACATTTCAGTAATAATTTTAAAGTAATTAAAACTCCTTAGGTGAGACCATCTAATGACCACTTAACAAAAATATTCAACGTTAACCTTCCAGTAAACGATTATTATTATATTAAGAGATGAATTCAAAATATATACAAAGCGTACTTGGAAAACACATCGACACTTATTTTATTGTATTTAAGCGATTGGTGCAATAATATTTCAAGGTTAGCAAATTTGCATGTAGGCTAAACTCCATTATATATTATGCATTCTCTATCATACCTGTTTGCCCATCAACAACTGTTCCCTTGAGCAGTCAGTGGTTTTAATTTACTTGTAGGTGTGTTATTAGTGGAGACCTGCAAATGTTGCGTTATTATTTGACAACAGGATATATTTCACTGGCCTATACTCAACCGAACAAACTCCATAAAGTTATTTGGTCCAGGCCATCGTATCCTTGTCAACAAAGGATAGTGGATATTTTTCTGTTGATTTTATATCATTTGGTGGAAAAGGGAAAAGTCCTTCACAAACTGTCGACCAATAGCAGAAGTCAAATGGGTATACAGTAACTTGCAGTCCATTCTGCAGTCAAATAATAACGCGAAATTTTCAAGTCTCTAGTTACTATATCAAAGTTTTCCAAGGAAGTGTATAAATAACTATGATCCAGTTGCAATAGTAGAATAAATGTGCATGCTTTTGGATTCTAGCTTGTCCTGAAATTCATTCGTGAAATTTTCCTGTTAATATCACAAAATACTGCCACTCCACTTCGCTTCTGTATACGTAGTTATATGTAGCACATACGTGTTTATACGACAGCCTTGAGCTTCTTTGACTGCTTGACCTCGGAGTTGTTCAACAACCTTTGAGGAACTTGAATTCCTGCAAGTTTAAGCCCTGGTATCATGGAGGGCACCGTACCTGCAAACAAAACATGATCGTGTGTCAGCAGCTGGGAACAGTGGCTGGGGATGCAATAATTCGTCGTTGTGAGGTGAGTGAAATTAAAACTTAGCTTATAATTAGTGCCACCCATTTTCCAATTTGAGCACATGATATATACTAAATGCGATATGTACTGTACACTCCCACAGTTTTTATTTAGCTTTTGTTAGAGATCCCCTGTTGCAACAATTTGTTTCTATGACTTGCGTGTACACCTGAAGTTCTGCTTCATGGTACGTGGTTGGAGGTTTTCATTTCTCACTTGTCTTCAGGTTCGACTATCAAAATACAGATTATGATTAGGGACCTCTGTTTTTCGCGAAAAGAATTTTGCCCAATTTTGCTTCAGTCACGGTCGTAGAAGAGCAGGTCTGGACTCGCCTATCTACCAATGTATTTTGCTTGACCCCCTTGTTGTTTGGCAGTAGTTCGCCAAGTTACCGAGAATGTCGTACTTTTTGGCGCTGTAATCCGGGTGGTCGGACTCAAACTCCGCCCACTTTTTTTCTATTGTTAAATTTATAATGTAAATAAAGATTGCTGGAGCCTTTTCTTAAATTTGTGAGCGAAAGAAGTACTTCATAAATTGATAAAAAATACGTTTAGATAAATTGTTTATTTTAGTGGAAAGGAAGTGGGCAAAGTTTGAGTCCGACCGTCCTAACTGAAGCGCCAATAAAACACAATATTCTCGGTAGCTTGGTGAACTGCAGCCAAACAACAAGGGGGTCAAGTTTTCAGGCGAGTGTCCAGACCTGTTCTTCTACGACCGTAGTTTCAGTTACTTACGTGAACAGCTGCAGTTCTGCTTCATGGTTATTGGCAGCGTGTCTTTGTGAAGAACATTAATTCATTTGACTGAGCCAATTACAATAACGTTCCTGCAACATCACACGCCTGTGATTCGCCGGTAGAATATCAAGTCTCGTGACAGTTAAGAAATCTAATCACTAACCATGAAGTAGAACTACAGATGTGCACATGAGGCAGTGTAACAAACTGGGGCAAAATTCTTTTCGCGAAAAATAGGGGTCCCTAAGTATGTTATCACAATAGCCTTATTCTGTTTGGTGCAGTCAAAAGAGATAAGTGTGTCTGGACAAAGACACGCTGCCAATAACCATCAGAGTGCAACAAAATCGTGGCTATAGTATATTGACCACAGATATGTGTGCCAATACGTTTCCTACCTGGCTGGACCAATCAGAATAACTTTAGTCCAGAATGAGCGGCTGTGATTTGTGGGCAGACACTTGGAAACGTGGCAGTAAAAAACACCCAGTCTCGGCAACAGATACGAACTACTACACTGTTTTTAATGCAATTTTTTTTTCGTGAAAACTCTTGTGGGCACAAGCTGGAATTCAAACCCCTGTATATTTGTGAAACTGAAGTAATTGGCTCTTGACTTATTTGTAGGGAAAGGAGTATTTCGCGAGTTCAATGGCCTTCATCCTAGAATCCACTGTTCTATGCATATTCAAGTCCCGTCTATTCGTTCATTGCCTGTTGTTCCAGCGAGTAGCAGCTAACTGACAACTGCTCGGGACTTGATTATACGCAGGGCAATGGATTCTGACACTCAGGTCATTGACCTCACGAAATATTCCTTTCCCTACTTATTTGACACCTCGTGGAGGTCGCTGGACTAATGATAAAGAAGCAACTGTATGTAGGTTCATTCATGTGATACAGCTGCGTTAGCTAGAGGCCGATTAACAGCCTTTAATTTCCCAGAAAGTCGTTTTACCGAAATTTCTTTCGCCAAATAGTAGTTTTACCGAAAATTCATTTTGCCGAAATCCTTTGTCCCGAAAATTCATTTTGCCGAAATCCATTGTCCAGAAAATTCATTTTGCCGAAATCCATTGTCCCGAAAGTCGTTTTCGGGTAAATGGCGTGTATGCCATTTATCGGCCATAAACTAACAGTGCTTGTTTAATTGTAAAGTTGTATATTTATGTTATGTGTGTTTGTGATATTATTGTTGGTTTTTGGGGCTTGAAATAAATTGTTGCAGTACCGTACTGTACTATGTCTACATAAATAGTTAGATTGTCACTTTTAATTTCATACAATAATTCTTCTTCTACAGCAAGTAGAAGTGTATCTTGAAACATACTAAAACAAGAGTAGTTTTTTGAACACTGGTTTTCCACGACTTATAAGAACATTATATTAAACTTGAATCACAAGCACAAAGTTACAGAACTGTTAAAAACTATTTGTAACAATTTTCTTCTCATAGATGTACTTTTTTGTCAATTTTAGTACATTAAACATTATCAAAAGAGTTAAAACGCTTACTGCAAAAGTTGTTACTTAATATGTGTCCTGGTAAGATTCTAAATTACTCTTTTCAAACGCTTCTAATGCATTTATTTATAGTCTGCGAATTTATGTCATGTCATATCTCGGAAAGTAATTGTAAGTAGAAATAAGTGTAGCTGACCAAGAATACTTAAATTTGTTATTTAATGGTGCCGGTCCAACAATCCTATTTTATTGCAAACAAGAATATTTCAGTAAAATTAATTTACAAAACAACAAAGCCCATTAAAATGCTTTAAATTGACGTAGCATTAAAAATTAAATCTTCCTTTGATTAAATGACGTGTACTGGAATATGACAGCGGGAAATAAACGTGAACATTTTTACGTTAGAAATTATCTTGTAACAGAAAATTTATATTTGATTGTATGAGAAAATATTCTGTTTAGTATTTTATACTGTATATATATATATATATATATATATATATATATATATATATATATATATATATATATATATATTTTTTTTTTTTAATTTTGTGGCGACAAATTGAGCCCTCATAGTGATTCTTCTCAAGTACTGAAATTTTTGATGCTAGTATTAAAAAATATAAGCATTAATTTAAATCCGGGACATTTTATACGTATTTTTAATAACCAAAATAAAATAAAATTGTTGAAACAGCGGGCGTTACTTACATTTTCCAAGAACTCTTCTCTTCATAGCTGTAAACAAAGAACACACGGATGTTAGAGAATCTCGTTGTGTATTATATTGGGTCACGTTTTATTTTACTAATCCTTGATGACTCTAAACCGTTACAGAGCCGCGAGTTTGTAACGTAAATATTTTTCCCATTTGGTTACAATGCCTTATGTTAAAGTTAATTCTACTGCAGGTTAGGAAACATAGTGATATTAGTTTGGCAAGAGAAAAATTCTGCCGTTAGTTGCACTATTATCAGTAAGGGGGCTACGAACTTTGCCGAAGTCGGTACCGAGTATTTACGAACGTAATTCAACGTCTTTCGTGAGACTGTTCTTTGTTTTGTCTTAACACAATCATTTGTTGCAGTCACGTTCGTGAATCCTCGGTAATGACCTCGGCAAAGTTCGTAGTCACCTTACCGACACCAGCGCAACTGTCGGCAGCATTTTTCCCTTGTCAAACTCGTACATAAGAAATTCGTTTATCTTCTGAACCTGTAGTAGAGTTAACCTTATGTGCACTTCTGTAGCTTAGCTTCTTGGTCAGTGATTGGATGTTTTAAGTCTTGCAAATTACAGACGTATGCTGTCACAATAACCTTATTCTGATTGGTGCAGTCAAATGAGGGACGTATTTGAACGCTGGCAATAGCCACGAAGCAGAGATGCTGATGCGACGTGCACGCAAGGCATTGAAACAAAATGGTGCAACATAATTTCACGACAAACTTGTCTCCCTAACCATGCGTATCCTGTATGACATCACAGACTCCTGCTACCTATGGCCACACACTGGAGTAGTCCATCCAGTACGTCGTTTAAACCGCTCAATGTTCCGGTTTCTACAAATGACCTTTCCATCGAATTTCTTCAGCATCACCCCTTGTATGGTACAAATATGGGCTTCACCATGAAATGAGGATACAGTGTTCTTTCAGGACCAGTAAGCTATGCATACCAAAGAGTTCAATCTGAACAACACTTAAAATAGAACATATAGAGTTGAAACATATATGACTTCCGTGTTACGTCTAGCACTGGCGCGTACGTAATAAAAAACAAATTACTTATTTTGCACATAAATTCACGTTTTTATTTGAAGAAAACTTAAATAGAATTACAGTCAATTACATACAATAATTTAAAAAATCTTTTTAATCACTTTAATTATGATATATTTGCACCGTATTTGAGGTGAGGTGAGAGGGTTTCACAACAACGAGGTCTTAAAGCCTATTAAGAAGAAAACTAGTATTCATATGCTAAACAGCTCCTGCAGAAGCCTCATTGATGATATCTTCCTATTATTAATGTGTGTCTAACGAAAATTGGCAGCTTCCTGTTTCAAGCCGTGTATGAGTAATTATCTTGCTGTTGGTAACCACACCTCTTGAATACAGTAACGGCTTATTTCTGAACTAAGTGTAGTGTTTTGAATTACTAAATTAAACTAGTATGCCCGTGGAACACTTACACTGAAATAGGATCTCTTGATTTTAAGAAACAACTCTCTGAATAGTATTAAATCAATCAATTATGTGGTAGTTATTTTTTATTTTATTTAGATAAATAATATTTTTAAGTCAATTCTAAGGACAACATTGTTACCATTATAATCCGGAAGAAAATTAAATCACACTTTCGACTAACTTTTCATAAACTATCGCCACGAAAAATTGACGCACTCCATTCTGACTCACTCTGTAGAGTTCTCGGTTTACGGCCCATCGTACAGCAACTAAAAATACTACCCACACAAATGTCAAATTGGTGTAAAGTTTTCTGTAAATCTGTTCTGGTTTTGAAAGGAATGGTGCATAACACGTATTTTTTAAAAGCTATGATTCGTTTGATTTATCAACACACTTAAGTTGCATAGTTTGTTATTTAAAGTATTAGAAGTTAAGTTTTATTTAAGCACCATATAATATTTACGGCAACTACAAAAAATAAATTATTAAAATTAAGGTGGTTATTTACTATGGTAATTTAGGAGCTGGACATTAGTAATAATGTCTTGGGATACTCATGCAAACAAATTGGAAATGATTTTCCCGTCGATAATGTAAAATTAAGTAATTATAAAGTAATATTTTCACAAAATGAATATTTTTGTTTAAAAACACCATTTAGTTCTAGGCAACTATTGAGAGGTCATATCATTAGTATAAGTATATCATGTAATTAAGTAAAGCTTTTATTTCCGTTCTATTCCTCACAGATTACTGTATGACATGACACAAAACACATATTCTGCAGACGTTATGAAAGTACGTGTAAACGTCTAAAATTATCATAAATCTATTTATTTGGCTTAATTTTTGGTGGCGTAGTCAATGCAAGACTGCTCTTTTTTTTTTTTTTTTTTTCACTAAACCATACTCTAACAACTACATCAAAACATACATCATTGTAGATAAAAGTTGTAAATATTAGTTTTGCTTTGCTTAATATTAATAACTAGCTGAGCCCGCGACTTCGTCCGCGTGGAATAGTGTCTTTGGGTAATTATTTCACAATGTTTTCTCTAAATGTACTCCTGCAACTTTAAGTGTCTGTCCCTGATACTATATATATATATATATATATATATATATATATATATATATATATATATATATATATACACACCAGGTCCACTTACGCTAACGCTAACTCTCAGTTTAAACTATATTTTAGTTTTGACCATAAACTATTATTATTATTTTACACCCTTGCGGGTGAAACTTTTACAAACTTCGAATGTCATATTTATTTATATCAAATCAACAATGACGATAGTTCCATACAACTTTTCATCCCCCCTTTTAACCCCTTACAACCCTTTTTTCGCATTAAAAAGTAGCTTATGTCCTTCCTCAGGCTCTAGACTGTCTGTATACCAAATTTCATTTAAATCGGTTCAGTAGTTTTGGCGTGAAAGCGAGACAGACAGACAGAATTACTTTCGCATTTATAATATTAGTTAGGATTAAGGGGAAAATATTAGACAAACCAAAAAAAAAAATACTTCAAATAACATTCATATATTATTATACACACACAAACACACGTGCAAACACAACTACAAAATGTTACTTGCAAGTAAATCACCGGTGAGATAGACGGAGAAAATGTTTATAAATAGAACTTTTACAAGGTTGCGACGGACTCTACTTGCCTCAAGAATGTAGTTGCAGCTATCAGTTTTGTTCTCAAGACACGCGACTTCAAGCAGGTAACTAAAGTGACTGTTCTACCAAGCGCCATTTGCAGTATTAATTGTTTTCTTATTTTCATTTACCAATGCCCTTATAAATCTACTTCTTGGCTAACGCGTTTAACTAAGGTTAAGTCAACCTTCTTACCACGGGTAGCAAACAATAGTGAATGAACCTGATAGTGGCATAATAAATGTTGCGTCGCCTCACTCAAGTGAAAGTCAACAATGGCCGTGCAACATCTGTTGAGTAACAAGTCTGGTAAGCATTCACAAGGAAGTAATATGATTGACGCGCGGTAATGAGAAGCACTTGGTAATTGGAAGTCATAATACGTGGGAGACCGTTGTGATATAAGAGCCACTTGAGTGCGATATTTTCATTTCTCTGCTCTACTTATTAAGGTTGCCGCCTGGGTAAGCGTATTTTGCGCCTTCGAGACTTACACGTGCGGAAGCGATAAGGGCGATACATCAAGTGCATCACACCTCCCCTTAGCCACTAATGGCCGAAACTATAGACCTCTTTCGAATGACAACCAACTGCTCACCAATGCTTCTCTATGGGTAGGTTGGTTGTCATTCGAAAGCCGTTTATAGATACGGCCGTAAGTCTTTGGCGCTGGTGAGGGATGGCATGATGTGAGGATGGAGCAGCGCCGGAATGAAGGAGCGGGTAAAACGGGAGTTCCCCGAGAAAACCTGCCAAACAGCGGCATCGTCCGTCATGATTCCCGCTGTCGGGAATCGAACCCGTATCGCCATAGGCACTAAACTTGCATACAGTCTTCTCTCCAACAACTCGCCTCTATGAGACATCCAGTGGTGACCTTGTAATTTTATGACGTATTGTATGAGGTAAATGTGTATTGTACCTGCCTATAACTAAGGAAAAGGAATAATTCGCGAGCTCAACAACGCCATTCGTGTTATAATCCATTGTCCTATTTACACACAAGCCCCGGTCATTTGTCCATTAGCTGCTACTCACCGGAACAACAGATAATGAACGAATAAACGGGCTCAAGTATGCATGCATAGGGCAGTGGATTCTAACACGTCACGTCGGTCATTAAACTCTTGAATTATTCCTTTCCTTGACTGTACCTATTAAAAATATTCTTCGCCAAGGTTTTAATACCCACAATGAACCGTGGAATCGCATATTTTCGCCGTTTCAGGCAGCTTTATTGAGATAAACTGAGGACTTGAACAGGGTATTCACATGAGTGAAACGTTCTCTGAATGTTATTCCTGAGCAGACATCTCTCTCGTGCGTTGATTATTTTTAAAATAAACTTGTTTGGCCGATGCTCTGCACACCCACGGCGGCCGGGGTAGACGGATATTTTAAAAAAGTGGTCTGTGTGACGTAATTAATTTTACTAATTTCCCCTCAATTCGAACGCCATGACTGCAAGCAGGCTGGCAGGCCCCTTAACAGCGAGGTGTTGAACGTTGGTCAGGATGATGTGAAGCTAATATGCAGCAGCGACAAAATGCAATAGCCTCGAGAAAAAACCGCCAGCCAACGGCACATTTATAGGGCCACGATTTTGTCGCGAAAAGATTTTTGCCCCACTTTGTTTCAGTGTCTCTCGTGCACATCGGCAGCTTTTATTCATGATTATTGGCAGCGTGTCTTTGTTCAGACACGTTTTTCTTTTGACTGCACCAATCAGAATAAGATTATTGTGACTCCTTACGTCTGTAATTTGCCAAGGCAAGTGAAAGCAAATTATCCAATTACGGGCGATGTAGCAGACCTGTAGACGTGCACATGGCGCATCGAAACCAAATGTTGCAAAAATCTTTTCACCATAAAATCGTGGCTCTACACATTTATCATATTCGTATGCGAAACAAACACCTGGGAGTGACCCCCACCGGGTATGAAACCCGGATCACCTATGCTAGAGGCAATTGATCTGACCACTACACCACCGCGACCGCTTTGAAGATGTCCAAGTGACTGTTAGGAAATATCGATGGTCCAGTTCAAAAGGGAAACAACTCAAAATTACAATTGTTTGACATTAACTTGTCGCCAGATGAATAAGCTAATTATTCAAGTCGCCAATCGTTGTTGCTACACGAGTCTGGTATAGGTCATCCATGATAAAGTCAGTACGAGAGATTTAAACTTAAAAAAAAAAAACTAGCCGTAACTAAATATGATTTAACATTAACAATACTTACCATACTCCTTGTATGGTTGGTAGTAATTTGCCAAATATCGTTCCACGCATTTTCCATTTTAAATACAGCAATATTGAAATAAAATCAACTGAAATCAACATATTTACATTCTATAGAATTAATAAACGTTTTATATCAAACTATATAGGTTCCTGCAGACTGCACAGTTCATCTTACACGCGCAAAAAATCACGTGACGTGTCCAGGGAGGTTAGCTATTTTCCGGCGTTAGCCGTTACAAGCGTAAAGATACGAATTGCCTGAAAATATAAACTTAACAGGTTTTTTTAGTGCTAAATTTATCCCGAATCGCCTATAAAGCCAGTATACAGATGACTTTTTCTTTAAAAAGCACACGGACGTTATATTTAATGTGTGAGTAAAATATTTCCATACCAACTTTCGTAACAATAGGCAAAGCCACGAGTTTGTAGCGAAAATATTTTTGCACAGTTCTATTTTATTAACATTTGTGCACATCGGTAGCTCTACTGCATGGTTACTGGCAGCGTGTATTTGTTCAGACGCGTCTCTTATTTGATAGCGGCAACCAGGACGAGGTTATTGTGACATCATACGTCTGTTGTTTGCGGGTAGAACCCCAACACGAGTGAGAGTAAAAACATCCAGTCACTGACCATAAAGCAGAGCTGCAGATGTGCGCATAAGGCATTGCAACCAAATGGTGTAAAACATTTTTCGCCACAGAATCGTTGTCCTACTTACAGGATGCATAGGTAGAGACCGAATGTTTTCGCAAAAAGACTTTTGCACCTCTTAGTTTTAATGCTTTTCGTACACAACCTCGGCTTTACTTTATGGTTATTGGCAGTGCGGTTTTGTGCAGAGGCGTCACTCACTTGAGTGTGCCAATCAGAACGAGGTTAACTGCAACACCGTAGGTCTGTGATTTGATAGAACTCCAAGACGCTGAGAGTTAAAACATCCAATCACTGACCACGAAACAGAGCTAGGCCTATAGGTCATTCGGAATAAAGTGAGCACTAAAGATTTAACCTTTGAAAATAATCACCAGTCGTTACTGCACATAATTCAACATCATCAATAGTTACCTTAGAACTTGTACGGTTGGCAGCGAACTGCTGAATGTAGATCCGTGTATTTTCCTATTTAAATACAACAATATAGAAATAAAATCAATAGAAATTAACATATTTGTATTTTATATCATAATAAACTTTTTAAATGAAACTATATAGGTTTCTACCGATCGCACAATTTATCTTTCACGCGCAAACATCAAGTGACGTGTCCAGAGAGGTGAGATATTTCCTGTCGTTAGCCGTTACACGCGGAAAGATACGAATTGGCTGGAAATAGAAATTTAACAGGGCTTTTTTGAGTGCTTACTTTATACCGAACTGCCTATACAAGCGTTCACGAAAGGCAATAAAACAAAGTGGGGCAAAGAATTTTTCGCGGTAACTTCCTGTCTCTATGTATAAATGTGGCAAATTTACCAGTAAATATTTTACAGCGTACGACAGCCGTCAAGAAATGCCTAGAATGCCTATCGTTAGGCAGACTACAGCGGGAAATAAATAAGTGTGTGGACGAACCTGTCAGGACGAGGGAGACATGGTTCATGACGTCAAGGTCGGGGAACGTGATGTGGTTGAGGCGGTTGTCGAGTCCGACAGAGGCGATCCTCTGGAGCGACGAGGACCATGATATGTTGACGGAGAGAACCAACACGACATGTCCCGCCTTCTTCAGCGACCTGAGCACAGGATGGTTGTCGCTGGACCTCGTGGCGTCGTTGCCTACCAGGTAGACTGGAACACAAGAAGCCTACGTGCCTCTCTGCTGTCCGCTAATATCCCTGCGAACACTCGTAGTGCGTCCAAGAAACGTAAACATCGTGTCCCCTTGTTAGAGGAGGCACAGTACCATCAACATATCTAGCAGAAGACTGTGGCTTTGGTTGTAGCAACCATGCAGACGAAGGTGTCCGGGTGCTTTGAGCATTTACCGTCTCTTTCGTCCTACAAGAAGGTCGTTGGCACTTGGTAGAGGGGGACCACTTATACCGATGTGTCACCAAAAATCATTGGAACTAATTTTAAGTGCAGTCCTTGCATGGTAAGTGTAATGTTGCCAGTCTTTGTACTCACATATGAGAGTGTTCCTGCCGCGCTGCCTATGGACAATCTCATCCCAGGCGAGCTTGAAGCCTTGCTCGATACTCAGGCCAACGTCACCTGCTTCCTTGGAGAAGGCCATCATCTTCTCGAGGAACACACACGTCCCTGTCTCGTTGTACGGCACTGTTAATGGAGGTCGCTTCGCGAGGGATATCATTCCAGCAGGCCTTTCTTCCGACAACCTGTAACACGCTCGCTCATCATGCATGTACTTGATGAGTTTTCAGCCCAAAGGCTGGTTTGAACCTCAAGGGGAAGGCGAGGGTGTACCTCAAGTGGTTCGCCATTGCCTTCTGCAAGATGGCGGATGAGGGGACAGCCCAACAACCAGTCGTGAACCCGAGTAGGTAACTGTACATTTCCCTCCCCGGCCGGGAATCTAATCCGTGATCCTTGACCTTGATTTATCAGAGAATATAGGTTGTTCATTTAAACTGATCGCTCCCCAATAATTATAATAACAAGAAATTATACTTTATACGTCCCCCGGTTTTGTGCACTTTTCAGGCTTAGTGAGGGACGGCTTACAAGCTAACCAAAACTAAGAAAACGACCCAAACATCCATGCCCGTACCGGGATTCGAACCCAGGACCTCTTGCACCGTAGGCCGGCATGCTACCGACCATGCTACGGAGGCTGGCAGGTAGCTAGTTAGTGAAATTTACTGTCTCGAAAAATAACTCAAACCAAAGTGAGAAATTTTGGTCAACGATTAATATCGTTGTCTTTAGCGCTGGCGAGGGGTCATATTAGGAGAGTGTGGAGCAGCGCCGAAATGAAGGAGGTAGAAGAGGGAAATCCCGAAGAAAACCAGCCGACCAACGGCAACGTCCGGCACTATACCCACATGCAAAATACCGTGGACAGACCCCGCCGGGAATCGAACCCGGGTCGCCACGGTGGGAGGCGAATGGTCTGACAATTCGGCCACCGCGGTCACTGCCATAGTAAAACCAATTAGCATCAAAATTATAGAGTATGTTTACGGTATTGGCTGTCGTCTAGGTTAAAAAAATTATTAAATTATTATCTCAAAAGCCGAGAAACTTGGTTTCCATGCCGTTGAAAGTTCCATGGTTGAGCATATAAGCAACATCTTGAAAAGCGGTCACAAACTTTAACTGACGACACGTGGAGGCTTGTGGCCAATTGAATCACATATTGTACTGAGGTATATACAGGATGTTGAAGTCTAGTCTGTCACCAGATAACGAGAATTTTGCAGTCTCTAGTAGGGACCTGCAATGTTTGTGTTAATATCTTGGTGACAGACTAGGCTTAACTGTCCTGTATATATCATAATACAATATGTGATTACATTGGCCAAGAGCCTCCATGTGATATTACTAGCGGCCGAACAATTTCGCGGATTCAATTACCTACGTGCTAGAATCCATTGTACTATGCACACTCCAGCCCCGTCTATTCGTTCGTTGTCTGCTGTTCAACTGAGTAACAGCTAGTGAACAAATGGTCGGGGTGTGCATAGGGCATTGAATCCGCGAAATGTTCCTGCCCCTAGATATTACTGACGTGTGTGACCACTTCATCACGGAAGGTTGTCGACTGTACCTTGAACTGAGGATTACTTGGCTAGAAAGAAGCGTTCTCTGCGGCAGGTTGCGACGTTCTCGGCCAACAGAAGATGTCGAACGAGCCTACAACCATTTAGAGTTTAGAACGATGCCAGAAAATAGTGTGAATTTGACTTGTCTACAAATCAGCCAACAGATTGCCCAACATTGGCAATTTCGTACATAGGTTGTTTAGGTTTAAACGAGCAGTTCTAGTTGTTGTCTTATCAAGAATATATTTTATCCTGGCCTCACACGTTATAATTAAAAAAAAGGTAAAATATGTTAATTATTAATGTATCTTATATTATTTGTCGTTGTTCATTTTGTTGGTAGCTATTATGACGTACTGTTCCTAAGAACGAGAGCTATAATCGAAATAAAATAAACATGCAATGTGTATATTTCTCGGCTGTAATGTTTAAATTTAGTTGTGTTGGAACAGTAAAGGATAAACGTAACTAAATTGGTTATTTTAATGTGAACAGCTTCTAATGCATATTGTGTCAGTACTTTGCAGCAGTTGGATTCCCAGTAAATTGACAGGGACCACATTTTCATAAGTAAAAATCTATTTAAAAATCAGCAAACATTCTATGATCCCAACAAAGGAATTTTAACTGCTGACAAATATTTTCTCAGATTTAAGGTCGTATAACATTAAAGTATTCAGATATATACAATATTATTTGTTTGTGTACGTGCTGGATTCTTATTACTGTCCCAACACGTCCAGTCTCCTTGAAAGACGTACAAATTTAAAGAAATATTGTACAGTCCACGCACCAGCTTTGAGTACTTAGTGTATATGCAATTTTCGTCCTAAAAGTCATGTACGTTACAGTAACACAGCAGTAAACGCGTCCTAACTTACTACGTTACTGCGACATACATGTGCGTCGGCATGCAATCGGCCTCATTATATTATTTATATATTTACGGACGAAAAATGCATATACGCCAGGGATTCAGAGCTGGCACGCAGACTGTATCACATTTTTAATATCCTTTACTAAGCAAATTTGCTCGTTAGTTAGAATATATAATATGTCACAAATGCATCAATAATTAAGGACATGCAAAATTCACGTTATTTTCTGACAGCTGACTAAGCTGCAAGTGACTATAGGCTCGTTCGACGTCTCCCGCTGGCCGATAATGTCGTGACTTGCCACGGAGAATACTTACACGGTAGAGAGGCCAATCTCTGTAAAGAGGTAACACACGTACATGACAACACACAAAAGTTCGTGGCTAATTGAATCGCATATTATGTTCTGCTATGTATAGAAAAGTGAAGTTTAGTCTGCTACCAAATGATAATGCGAATTTTGCATGTTCCTGTCAATAATATAAGTGTGTTAGAAAGATTTTGTATACATTTACTAACGTTGACTCACTGAGTGTTAATTATCAGAGAAATATGAGTTTTCGTGTTTACTCTCTGATTCAAGAAGTCGGTTCTTATGATGCACGTAGTCTTGTAAACAATGTTTGCAGTCTCTGATATAACACGTAACCTTGTAAACAGCTATCACAATCTAAAAAAGTTGCATACTCACGGAAACCTGTGCAGCATGCCTGCCACGAACTGGAGCGCGGAGAAAAACGAGTCATTCCGAGACTTCCCGAAGACGTCGATGAGGAATAGGAACCCGTAATTATCGTACGTGGCGACAATTTTTGATATATGCTTGGAGGCTGCGCGGGGCACTGAAACACAACAGTTCGAGGTTGTCAAGACACCTGCAGATGTTACGGGTTCGATTCCATCACGGATGAACCATTTCAGCCAGGTTAGTTCACTTTTCTGAGAGATGTTGACCTTAATGTTTGATAAGAACTGAGTGGAGAGTATCCATTGTCCAATACACTGGCATAACCTTTATCCTGGCCTGGACAACTGGCTACTTTATAATCTTTGAACTGAACAGTTATTGCAATAGGGTTAAGTTATATTAATGTATACAGACATAAATCAATGCAGACATTTAAAATTAATCTTATACTCTATTGCAATTAAATTAATACACGCCATCTCCGCATTTCCATTTGTGTGCAGGCTATTGGAACACATCAGCTTAGCTCAACATTCGTGTTTTTTTTCTACCACTGAAAGCTATTTCTGCATACGAGCCATTAGAAATATTCGTAAAGTTATTCCATAACGAATCACTTCCCAAATCCTGTCGCATAAATTACGAAACATCCAGTTTATATACCACTCGTATTATCGACACAATATAAGTAGGTGTAGTAAAAAATTAAAAGAAAAAAACGTAAGCCGAAATACACACACACCTCAGTTTGCCTGTGAAATGAATAGGCATACAACGAGAACATTGTGTAGAGTTTCGTTGCTAAATGACAAACAGGTAATACGGGCCGATCCTGCTGGGAATCGAACCCGGACTGCCTTGGTGGGAGGTGAGTCTCTGGCCATTGCGCCTTTCGTGGTCACTCCAGCGAACGAGAACCGCGAGTGAAGTTGTATCTATCTACGAAAATAAAACACGTTTAAGAGAGAGATTAATCTGACGTTTAACATCGACGTGTATCGATAATGAATTATAGTTTCTACAATAAACTATTAGGGTCTTCTCTTTCACATGGAGTTTGAATCGTTGAAATCGTGCAATTACATTTCTTGCTACATTATTTTCAAGCCAGTTTGGTGTTTTCGTGTATCGGTGGTTGCAGAGATACCAGCAAATCAACTCCCATTCAGTACTATTAAAACATGATGCGCACTGGAAATACTATTACCAAAGTTCAACATGCCTAAACACAGCATTATCACACAGTTTTATAACAAACCATTACCTACTGTAAATATTGTTAAAAAAACTTATGAAGGAGCCTTCAAACTAACTTTGCTACAAACTTTCCACGAACTAAAATATTAGGGTACCATAGTTCCAGTGATACAACTGAAACACTGCCCGCCAGTTTACATACTTGTCAATAAGGGCGTTATGTCACTAGGGGCGCGTGTCAGAGTAGCTCTAATAGCTCTTCACTTGTGTGACTACAACGCGTGAAACATCTCCGTGCAGACGGGAACGCCGCCTACCTGCGCGTTCGAATCTCAGAAGCGACGGCGCTATAAGGGCGACCTTGAAACGAGCATAAAATGCCGCATCACCACAACGAACGAGCCAAGCGCTGAACTAGCGTGTAAGATTCCCGCCGATGCATATTTTACAACGTGACTTTAAGCGGTAACCATACAATTTTATTGATAGAAAATCGGTAACAAAGTCTTTTTTAAGTGTTGGAGGGCTTCTAAACAGTGTTCTTAATAAGCGTGGTATCATTAGACTAGCACTACGTCCTTGTCTGAAGTGTTTTCTTTTCGTACATTACTACTATAGTAGGCACATTTAGAATAGTTTCGTAAATAACGTACTGTATCTACATACACATTACAACGCATTCGAAACGAGTGGTGACCTTAAGACCACAGATCCTTACTTTAGTAAGTTTTATTTTTTAAATCTTAAAAGAGAACAGCAATCGCAAAACCGTTACATAGACATTATGGAAATTGCTTGTGCTGTACAACTTTTTTTTTTTTTTTCAAAGCATAAGTTTTTATAATTTTGGGTTAGTTATTGACTTTGCAAAATAAAATTAGGCTACATTGTACAAACAGCTACCAACATTTCTATGTAACGGTTTTGAGATATCTGCTCCCTTTCAGGATTTAAAATTTAAAACACACAAAAACAGCATATATAGGAACCCGCAGCATAAGAGGGCATGCGAGAAAAATAAGCGAAGAGATCTACTATTGAGAGCCACACTTTTTGAAAGTCAATATATAAAAACTACAAAACAAGAATCCTTGATAATTATATTTGTGAGCTTTATTAGCAAACATTTATCCAAAATGATATATTTGTCAAGCGTGATCACTTGCACCGCAATTAAATGTACGATATTTCGGAGTCAGAGATTATTCTTCAGATATACGTTACACGAGAAAAAATTTTTCTCAGAAAGTTGGCAAAAACTATTGTCTGGGATTGTTGTTTCTTTATTTATTTATTTATTTATTCATTTTTTTATGGAAATTGGCTTTGAGAAACATACACTTTTAAACGGACTCTTTTAGCGCTGAATTATATACCGTTGAATGTTAAGTAAGAAGACTCACGCAGACACTTGGGCAAGGCGACGCTGCCGTCAGGCGAGGACCAGCCCTTCTTGAGGCAGTTGACTTGGCGGGCGCCGAACCCCACAGCCCGCTGACCACACTGCAAGGTGCAGCTGTTGAGATGCGGCTGCTGAGGTCCAGAACACGACCAGTTGCCATGATCTGTCCTGCCGGGATGCGCGCAGTCTGCAGACACAGCAATGCAGTCATGACGGCTTGTTTGACCTGCACTCACTAGGAGTTTACAGTAGCACACGAGGGTAGGGTTAAGTATACTCTGTTCACTTTAAACTGAGCACTCCTTAACACTTATAATATCCAAAAACTGTATTTTACTGGGACCTAGGATGTCAAGTTTTGAAAGTGGAGGAATGTTTGAACTGTTTTTTATGTGTCAGGGAAATTTTCGTGGTATAAATAATAAATATGATTGCAAAATGGCTGAAAGAAAAATTTAAGCAGTGCTCACTTTACCACGAACAGACTATAAGAGCAAACTAACATGCTAACCGCGCGTTGGAGGCTCAGAAGTGACGGAGCTGTAGGGGCGACTTTGAAGTGCGCGTCAAATACCTTGTATACTCAACAAACCAGACGTTGAACTAGCATCCAAGTAGAGAATGTTTAGGAATACAGAAGTGAAACAGGCAATAGAATAGCGAAATCAGACACACACGCCAGCAAAATGGCGTGGTTGGCCAGCAACATGGCGGAAACGCCTACTGCTAAGATTAATTCTACTACGGGTTAAAAAGAAAATATTTTTACTTATGGGAGAGCTTGGCACAGGGAAAATTTCTGCCACTAGTTTCACTTCAATCGCTAAGAGACCAGATAAATAAGAAACCATAGTAAAATTTAATTTAAATAAACTTGGAAATTATACTAGTAATTTAATTTTAAAATTAAAGAAACCAATTTCGCGTTTCAAATTATCAACTTAATGTAACTTAAAAATCAGGAAAGCTCTGTGATTGGTCAGTTTGGTGCACTAGCGATACCAGTGCTCAAGCGGTAGAAATTTTCCCTGAGCTAAACTTATAACATTGATCTATCTAACCTGTAGTAGAATTAACCTTACTACTGCCAATCGGCGTTAAGGTGGCCACCCTGCTAGCCGGCAGCCAGGCAAATAGGAAACTTACTGCAACACGCAGCAGGTAAACACACACGGAGGCAGGTATCAACAACCTCGGGCAGCCAATAAGCGGGGCAGTTCACCTGTATCAAAGGAGCCGCCACGCCATTTCACGTCTGTATTACTATTTAGTCTATGATCCAAACTTCCCGCCGAACTGTTTTTACTATGGGACACTAAGCGGTGACCGTACAGTTTTATTGGCGGAAAGTCTGTGGCAAAAAGTTCAGTACACTTCTGTATCTGAGTTGTATACAGTACAATCCGGTTAGTACATTTTGAGGTACGGCGGTCTGAAGAAGTTGCGTCTAGCTACGTAGGAGGGCTTAGAAACAGTGAGTTCAATGAACACTGTGTCTTAAGAGAAATCCTTCGCGGTGTCAAATTTCCACCTTTGACACGTGGGAACAGCGCAGCGATAAGAGCCAGAGTCCCACGCTTGACGAGAAGCATATCGCCTCTATTCGCAGCGCCAAACTGGCGTGCAATGTTTCCGTTGTAGTCTTTTTACTATGGGACTTTAAGCGGTACCCCAATATTTTATTGTTGAATAGTATGAAGTAAAGATCAACGCATGCCTCTCGTTTTGCACTTTACGAATTCAGGTAGTATTTTCGGAGTTACAACAGTCTAAAAAACCCCGTTTTTAGCCATTTTGAGAGGCCCGAACATCATGTTTCTAACAAACGTGCTGCATTTGTGAAAAAATAGAAGCATGGTTTTAAGTGTGTGTTCTTTTCGTAGGTGAACATAATATGAATATGTTAAGCGGTTTCGCGTAAAAAAGAATACGCGTGACACGCTGCAACGCCGTCCATACGCCAGTCGAGTTAGTAGACCTGGCACGGAAGTCATGCCGTAGCGTGGTATGGTAAGTAATTTTTCTTGTATAAATGTTTCCAATATGTTTACCAAAGAAAAGAAGACATACTTCAAACTGTGTCTCTATGCTTTTAAAAATGCCGCCAGCTAGTTTAAAAAAACATTATTTCCAAGCTTTTCAAAATTGCTAGAAAATAACTTTTTTACGTTACTGTAGCTGAGAAAATATTAACCGTAATCGTAAAATAAATCATAGAAATCTGCAGTGGGTTTTATCACATACTTTCCACAAATAAAATAACAGGATCATCACTTGAAGTCCCGTTGAAAAACACATTCTACGCGTAAACACTGCAAGCTAGTTTAGTCCTTCACGCCGCCTAGAGGCCATGACGTGTTTGACGGACTTGTTATATTCGATTTATCGCCTTAAAAAAAACTACCGTTTACTAACTCTTAATACTGAAATTCCGACCTTACGTAAAGCGTGTTTTCTCTTCGCACGTTTGCACAATTGGCACACGTGAAATAGTTTCATATAAAAAAACTCTATTTACGAACACTCTGCGACGCATTTGAAGCGCAGTGGTAGGTGGTGCCCTTAAGGTATACAAAAAATAACCCGAGTAAAGTTAACTTGTGATCACAAGTTCAACTGACCGCTTCTTGACCAACTCCTCACTTACACTCTCGAGCAGAGTAAGCGGCTATTAGCAGAGAAAAATCTCAATTTGACTTGAAAAAAATGTAACCGAAACCACAAAGAAGTGAAACTGATTGATCTGTGTTCAAAATACGTAAGTAACATGAGTGCAACTAATAGTATATGTAATATAAATAAATAGTGTGTGACTAATGTGCTGTGGACGTTGGTTTCAGCAAACCATTACATTAAACGCATGGGGACAGACAATGTTAACCCACTATGTATCACAACTGAGATAAGATACAATATGACAAAGAATTTTTTTTAAAAAACCACCTTTGTTTATAATTATATACTTTAATATTCTGTAGTATACAACCAGTGAAAAAAAAGAAACACAATAATATAAACTATAATATTTATCACTATTTTATTGGTGTAATAAGCTGTGAAATCGTGGTCTGCAATATAATAATTATTGCACTGTGTTGTCGTTTGTATAGGTCGTTCGGAATAAAGTGAGCACTAAAAATTCAACCTTTGAAAATTATCACTAGCCGTTACTGTATATAATTCAACATTAATGGTATTGATCCCTACCACCTTGGATTTATCTGTTTTTTCTCGATTACTTCTGTTCCAGTCCATGTATAAAAATTTTTGTCACGACAGGGCATAGATACAAACTTAATCGATTTTCTGCAATTGCTGGAACCATAACATATTCATTATTTTGCAACGGGAAACAGCTGAAAAGGAAAAATTGCTTTATTTACGGGAGCGACTACAGAGGCCACAAAATTAACAGAAACAATGCCATATGAATTCCAGAAAGTGAATGAAACGATAAACTATGCCTTGTCAGCATGAAAAAAGCAAATAATGTGTCTATTCCCTGAAACGGAAAAACGATCTGACAGGGATCAACCCCGCTTAACTAGGGGCCGCGTGTCCGAGGGGTCAGACCACTCGCCTCCCACCAACGCGATCCGGGTTCGATTCCTGGTGGGTCGGGCCCCGGACTCTCGCATGTGGAAATCGTGCCGGACGATGCCGTTGTTCGGCAGGTTTTCTCGGGGATCTCCCGTTTCCCCCGCTCCTTCATTCCGGCACCACTCCATACTCACCTCATGTCACCCCTCACCAACGCTAAAGACCTCGATGTTAAGCGCTGACCAAAACCTCTCACTCACTCTACAATAACAATAGTTGTCTTACTGCTTCTGTTGTTGGCAGCGAAATTACGCAATACAGTTACATTATTTTACTATTTAAATACAACCAAACTGAAATAAAATCAACTGAAATCGACATACGTAACTGTATTTAATGTAAGTAATAAACTATTTTTATCACACTATATATATTCTTACTGACTGCTCAATTTATTTTATACGAGCAAACATCAAGTGACGGGTCCAGAGAGATTAGACATAATCCGTCGTTAGTCGTTGCGCACGGAAAGATACGAATTAGTTGAAAAGTGAACTTGAACAGGGCTTTTTTGAGTATGATTTAACCTGAACTGCCTATAGTCACATTGCTCACTCTCTTTTATCGGAAAATATAGTATGAGATTACCGCTGTGTTTCTGTATAAAGATCAAATATTTCAAAACTGTGGGTTACCATTATCTTTCCCCGTACCCTTCATATAAAATATGTATGTTTCTTGGGGGAAGGGGGAGGGGATTCCCACACTATATTAAAATCCTGAACAGCATTTTGGGCGTTCAACAAGACCATGGTGATCGGTAAGACCTGACCACATAACCGAGATAACCTATACTATTCCAGCTCGTGAACGTTTGCAAACGCCTGCTCTCTATACGATTCAATCAGCACCAATAACAAAATTGTACGAGGAAGGTGGCGCACCACTAACTTTACCTTGGCTACAAAATTGTGTAAACCGCCAAGAACATTCTTGTTTACAAAAACAACAATTTAACTTAGATATTAGAATGACAGGGTATGTGGACATATGACGTTGCTTAAGTTTTGTTGGCAAACTAAACTTTTAGTTTGTGTGACAATCAAACCAACTTCAAAAATACAATCCCAGAATAATTCGGTCAATTGCAACGACGAAACCCGGACGTTTACTTAATCACTCAAAATAGAAATGTTTTTTTAACAACATAAGCGACAAAACTGACAAACAAGACACCTAGTACGAAATATTGACGGAATAGCACATGTAAAACAGTAAACAGCACACACGGAGTATTATGGCTAAATGAACGAAAATAAAATGGGAACAAAAGTTATTAAAAAGTTTCTATTAATGTAAGACGGTGGCGAATTTTACAACCTGATGTGGAAATGCTGGGCATATGCTCCCCCCTCCCCAAATACACCCTTGGAAAATGTATACTTCCTTTAATTTTATTTAAGTCACTCTTTACTTCAGAGATGTTTAAAGCTAATGAGAATACGTGGTTAGCTGGCGGCTGTCACGAAACGCATTTGACTACTGCAAGCCAGTAGTAAATAAGGAAATAATTCGTAGATATATCGCGTGCTGCTCGCTTGTAAGGTTATACGCCAATGAATAATCGACAGTGTCCAGTGCGTGTTCAGAACAGAGAAATCTAGGCTACTGTCAGATGAATCCGCGAAATTGACGTACCGCAAACTGGGGCAACATTGGCCCTTGAGGATAACTTTCTCCCACTCAAAATTTTAGTTTTTATATCGTTTATTGAAGAATATTTCAAATTTTATCTGACTGGATTATATGTATTTTTTTAAACACCAGACTTTAATTATCTGTATATTGACAAAATTGCTCCAAAACTAATAGTTGAGTGGGACATAGTTACCCCAAAATGAGCCAATGTTGCCCCAGTTTACGTTACCTCTACCAATCACTAGGGACTTGAAAATGTTGTGTTTTCCTTTGGGAACAAGTATAATTCCAACTACTACACGTTCGTGATATTATCGCAACTGACCCTCGACTCCTATGACAGTTCCTGGAAGTCGCTGAGCCAATGACAGAAACAATACCAACATCATTGTGTCAGCGAGCAGCTAATGAGAAGCTGATGTCTGCTTGAATACACATATATTCTTGGAGACTATCCTACAGGTCAGTCAACCCGCGAATTAATCCACTCTCTACCAATCACTGACCATGAAGCAGAGAAACACATGTGCACATAAAGCACTGAAACAATTTGTTGCAGAAGTCTTTCCATCAAAAATCACAGGCTCTACCCAATGGAGGAGAAGAGGCGCACTTACCTACCTCGCAGACGAAGGGTTGACGGATACGACAGTCTAGGCCGTAGAGGGCGGGAAGCGAGTTCTCCTGGAGGTCTAGGTTGAGGCAGGCGGTCTTCAGGTTGTCCCCCGGGTCTCTCCACGGCAGATCGCGGTCTGGAACCGGCTCTCGCGAGCTCCACCAAGACCACAAGCCTCGCTCGCGCCGTCCGCCCAGCCATATGTGCTTCAGCTCTACGACACGGCCGTACCAACACCACAGAGGAAACACACAGGATGTTGCAAGATTGCATGTCAACACTTAGAGGAACAAAAATGTATATGATAACATAGGTCCGAAAATGCACAGTTTCTGCACTAGAGGACACAGTGTTTGATGTCATAGCTAGACCGGAAAATTTAGCGCGTTCACTGACTCGTAGGCTAGGCTCCAAGAATATATGTGCACCATGCAAACTGTCAGCTGCTAATTACCTGCCCACTGACACAGTGATATGGGTCTTCATTTGATTACGTTTTTGATATTGGCTTAGCGACTTACAGGAAATGTCACAGGAGTCAAGGACCAATTGTGACAGTTACACGAACTCACAGTAATTGGAATAACAGTTTGTTTCCAAAAGAAAACGCTATTTTTTCATGTCCCTAGTAATAGCTATAAATAGAGACCGAAAAATTTCGCGTTTTCTTTCAGGCACAAGTTATAATTCCAGCCACTGTACGTTCGTGCTACTTTCACAATTGGCCTTTGGCTTGATTAACACAACCTTGAAGTCGATGAGCCAATAATAACAATGCAACTAAATGCGGGCCTATTTCACTGTGTCAGCGAGCAGCCAACGAACACATGTTGTCTGTTTGACTACACATATATACTTGAAGGCTAGCCTATAGGTCATTGAATTCGCGGTATTTTCCAGTCCGTAGTAATAACTAATGGATAAATAGTCGGGGCTTGAGTAAACACAGGACAGTGCATTCCAAACTGCAGGTCATTGTATTAGCGACATTGTTTCTGTCCTTAGCAATATTTCATAGCGTTCAGGCTGAATCGTGCTACTGTAGAATACCATTGCAGCTAATATTGGTAGGGGCCTTCTTTTATGCAAATATTTCCGCTCATGGTTTGTTTCAGTGCCTCGTGTGCAACTCTGTATCTCTGCTTCATGGTCAGTGACTGGATGTATGGTGTTTAACTGTTTCGTGTCCGAACGTTTTAATACAAATCACATGCGCGTGGTTTCGCAGTAGCCTTAATCTGATTGATACAATCAAAAGAGAAACGACGTCTTTCCACAAAGACATGCTGCCAATAACAATGAAGAAAAACTGCAGATGGGCACGTGAGGCATTGAAACAAGTTTGGCGCAGAAAGCTATTCGCGAAAATCGGGGGTCCGTAATTATTGCTTATTACTAGGACCCTTGTTTTTCGCGAAAAGAATTTTGCCTCACTTTATTTCCGTGCCTTACGTGACCATCTGCAGTTCTTCTTCGTGCTCAGTGATTGGATATTTTAACTGTCGCGAGCCCTGAGATTCTACCGGTAAATCACAGACGTGTGGTGTTGCAGGAACGTTATTGTAATTGGCTCAGCCAAATGAGATACGGCCCTTCACACAGACGCGCTGCCAATAACCATGAAGCAAAATTACAGATATGCACGTAAGACACTGAAACAAACTGGGGCAAAATTATTTTCGCGAAAAACCAGGGTCCCTACAAATTACATACCAGACGAGTCGAATTTAATTGAATAAGGGGGATGAAGTTCTAATTCGACAGATAAAACAAATTATTATGAATAGCATTTACACTTGGCATGCATTCTGTAGTTAGTATCATTTATTTGGTCGTGTATTTTACTTAATTACTCACACCATGAGCTGTAACGTAGGTTGATTTGTTGATTGCACTTCGTGCAATGAACCAATATTTGTAATTTTGTTATATCCATTAGTTTTATGACACACCTGTTGAGTTAATGAGAACATTTTATAACATTCAGTAATTTCTTTCTTTTATTATTTGTTTCGTGATTAATGACAACTTTCCATTGCGTTGTAAAATTGCGGTTTAAATTGTGAGGGGGAAAGGGAGAACAAGATCCTACCATTTTATGTACAAATCACTACTTTTACATGCTTCTTACTGTGTTGTTGCTACGAAAAATATGTACAGCGTTTCTTGAAATTGTATTTAAGTTACCACGTTGCTAGTAACTATTGGCAACATTTTTGATATTATGTGGGAAATGTTTGTACGCACCACACTGTAAAAAGTATTTGTAAAATTAACAATAGTTACGTATAGTGAGTGAGAGATTTTGGTCAGCGCTTAACACCGTGGTCTTTAGCGCGGGTGAGGGGTGACATGAGGTAAGGGGCGACGCCGGAATGAAAGGGCGGGGGAAACGGGAGATCCCCGAGAAAACCAGCCGACCAACGGCATCGTCTGGTACGATTCTCACATGCGAAAATTCGGGGACAGACCCCGCTGGGAATCGAGCCTGGATCGCCTAGGTGAGAGGCGAATGGTCTGACCAGTCGGCCACCGCGGCCCCCAACAGTTAAGTATATAAGTGTTAAGAACGTCGGTTTGGTAAAATTGTTTGAAATACATCAATAATAGCGTTTATATACATTTTTATAAAATATTTTAACAGGAGTGTATAATTACAGTGCTAAACAATAGTTATGTTTACAAGCTGAAGTATGGCTAGTGTCCTATACGGAGTATGGGTAAAATACTTCCCATACGGTTTAGGCATTTTTTACAGTGAGATTAATTCCCAACATATCAATTTGAAAGATTACTTTTTTAAATATCAAAATATACAGTAAAATACCACAATAAATACTTGTGTGATATAATACGACAGCTAAACGGCACTAATTAGAGCCCACGATTTTTGACATAAATATAAAATAATTCTACAACAATTTGGTACAATGCCTTATGTACACATGTAGCTCAGCTTTATAGAGTTCCACCCGCAAATCACAGACGTGTGGTGTCGCAGTAACCTTGTTCCTGTTGGCCCAGTTAAATGAGCTACGTCTGTGCAATAATACGTTCTGCCAATAACCATGAA
This sequence comes from Medauroidea extradentata, assembly GCA_003012365.1. Lineage (NCBI taxonomy): Eukaryota > Metazoa > Arthropoda > Insecta > Phasmatodea > Phasmatidae > Medauroidea > Medauroidea extradentata. Next base: position 19,436 of record PNEQ01024954.1, on the reverse strand, counting down.
GCAGAGCTTCATATGTGCACATAATGCATTGAAACAAATTGTTACAGTATTCTTTTCACCAAAAGTTGTGGGGTCTAGCAATCGTCTATCGTATAATATAATAGTCATCATATGTTCAACAGTAGGAACCTTATTTTCGTCTAAGACACCCGAAGTAAGGTTCAATTCTCCCTCTCCTTAATGTCAACGTCAAAACACGCAATTTACCACAATTTTTCTTTTTTGTCATTATGTGATCATATTATAATTTTCTTAATTACTTTTAACCTTTCAATATAACTTACCAAATAAAACTATTTGTCAATGGCATGTGTTATTACAGACGCATAATATCATTTCGTTGTTAATTTAGTTAACATCCTTGTCCTTCGGAGAAGGGGGACTTCGAAAATTTTTGATGAAGAATTATTTTTCCGTATTCGAGTTATGAAGACATAGTGGCGTCTATGAACTTGTAAAGTTCTTTGCTCACCCCTTAGAGGTCTCTACATACTAAGGTTCGCCTTACTTTAAACATCGTTCTAAAAAAGGTCCTTGTTCTAGGGCCAGAAGTTATCTTCCCTGGTGTTCGTTTCAGTCGAGCAAGTCCCATCCACTGCATTGCACTACTATAACATCGTCTCGCCCCGAACACTTGCTAACCATGCTCTCTCTCTCTCTCTCTCTCTCTCTCTCTCTCTCTCTCTCTCTCTGTGTCCTGATGTTCAACACTCACAACTAGTCCTGGCAAGCTGCCCGGTTCATTTGTCAGCCGGAGTAACGCCCTTCTCCACCTGCTGTACCAGGCATGTTGCTCTGATTCACTGGTCCGCCTCTTCCTCGGCTTCATTGCTCCTGATTTAATTAACCGTTTGCCTACGCTTGTCCGCGAACCACAAATTACATTCCCCCGGTAGAAACCAATAAATTATGCACAATTAAGGGCTATGCCTAACAAGCTTGCGGTCACGGGGTTTCAGTGAGGAATCAGTGATAAAATACACTGTAAATATTATTTAAAAATTTACCTCGCTATGTATACGAATGTTATGAGAGTAGCTATGGTAAAATGTTTTCCTGTACAATGGTACATCAATGGTACTGTTCCTTTGCATTTGTAAGAAACAATCAAATGTAAATTGACGTTACCAGACGTAACAATATTAAATTGTTGCTGTATTTACAACCTGATGTATGGTAAAGTTACTGAACTGCGTGATGGTGAAAATAGGCCCATGCAGTTTATGAAGTTTTTGTACAGTGTTGATTAATTCCCAACAAAAATATTTGAAAAATTACTTTTTTTAAACACGAAATATACTGCAAAATGCCTTGATAAATATTTGCGATAGGAAATATAAAAATATAAATATATTTGGTCATAATATTTGAAAAACTATAAATCTTTAAATTAAATTTCAATATTAGAGAGGTTAAAAATAAATAAATTTCAAAGTTTTTACTATAATAGTTTGTTTAGCTACTTGTTACAGGCAATGACTTGCCGATATAACCACTCTCTTCTGTCATTTGAGTCTTAATTTCAGTATTCTTCGATAAATTTTGCTTAGAACATTATTCAAGAATTATTCTTAAAATGTATTCATTGGAAAATTCTTTTACACTGATTCCACATTTATATTATATGAATGTAAACTTTATAGTTAGAAAACTCTTAAGTAACTTGTCATCTGTCTCACGACTGGAGAGATTGCTGAGGTGTAAACTAAGTGTACAAAATCCTTGCTTGGCTACGCCATTGGAAAATTCTACACGATATCATTGTAAAAGCCTGTAAAATATCACAAAGAAATTTTCTTGGCTCATCAGATTTTTATTAAAGTGTTTTTTAATTTATGTTTAAATTTTGAGAATGGTGTGAGGATGTGAAAACTTGTGATTTATCTAGTGCTCTAGTGTTGTCAGTAACATATACCGTAATTCTGGTGTTTTCGGTTAAAAGAAAAATTCGATTACGATTAAGGTGCTGGTACTTTAGCAGTTTTTATCGTGTTCGAAAGAAAGAAACCATAAAACCTGTCCTACATGTGAATACCTACCAAAATCAAGTTTCAGAAGATGAAGTTATTGTTCATCCACTCGTGCTTTAAAAGATATGTACAACACTTCAGAATGGTTTTTTTAATGCCGTATCTCAGAATTTTAAAACCCTAATATGATAGAGGCGTACATCATACATTTTTTTTTTTTTCATTTTTTTTTTTCTTGCGTTTACTCCTCCTGGTCTTTCCGAGCCTCCGGAGGCTATAAAAAATTTATATCGCAACAGCAGTACAAACAAGTAAAGACCAGAAAAATTCGCGAGTTAATTGACCTGCAGGCTAGCCTCCAAGAATATGTGTGTACTCAAGCAGACAGCATCTACTCATTGGCTGCTCAATGACACAGTGATACCACCTGATTGGGACTGCATTTAATTGCTAGTATATTATTGGCTGAACGCCACCCAGGTGTTAAATTAGTCTGCGGTCATTTGCGAAGCTGATACGAAATTACAGTCGTTTGAATTCTTACTTGTACCTAAATAATAACGCGAATTTTCCAAACTCTTTGAAATAAGGGATCATACCATCAATGAGGGCCGTGGCGGTGGTCGGCTCCCACCAGGGTGATTCGGGCTCCAGATGTGGCTGGTCGGAGGGTTTTCTCGGGGATAGTGGTCTAGGGTATCATATCATCTCACGTCATCCTCCGGGGTAAACAGATGTCAACAGGCGCCCAGTAAATCTACAATTTGGGGTGGGTTATCCTTGCCCTCGGGTACCCTCATTTTGTATTTATTTTATGATCTTCATTGGCGAAAAATGCTCAGTCCCCGATCTTATAAGAACTTTTTCTTATCCACCACGTTTTGTGTGGGCATCACTTTGTGGTGGGAGAAGGAGGGGGGTGGAAGGTAGTAACACAGAATAAGTAGTAGTAGAATCCCGATTTCACGAGTACTCGATTTTACGAGTCATAGATTTTACGAGGTCATTCTCGGGCACTGTGATGCCTAGCCCCTATTTTACGAGATCTCGATTTTACAATACAGCGATATTTAGAGATGGTGGTTTATCGCGGGAAAATTTGACTGTTTGCTGAGTTTCAACGCACGTTCAGCTTATGAAAAGATACTGGTTTTCGCTTGTACATGGAGCTGTTACGCTATTTTACTGAGCCAATAAGAATCCCGTTATTGTAACGATGCCTGTTATTTGTCTGCAGACAGACGTATATCACCCAATCGTACATGTCACAAGGAACAACAGTGTTTTCAAGGGTATGTCGGTACAAACAATTTTCCCGGTATACCATCATCTTTAGTGATATTACGACGTTAATACTGGGCAGCATTAGGCCTTGTAATCGGGGTTCTCTTACTTATTTATTCTGTGGTTGTGCTCACCAGCGGGGTGGTCGTTCATGGCGGCCAGCAGGGCGGAGAAGACGCTGGTGTCCCTCGGCTCTGCCAGACGACTTCCCCGCGTAGCACACGCCTCGGACGCCTGGCTCCAGCTGGCGTCTGTAGCTCGCAGTACCATAAAGCGTCCTTCGTGCTCGAGGTCCTGCTCCGCGCTCAGCCACACCTGCTCGTCGTCACTGTCCTCGCCTGCCGACACAGCAAGTTGCTATCAAGCTATCACAACTTGTCTCATAGCCAATAAACACAAGGTGCTCTACCATCTGTCTTTCCCTCGAACAATTCTCGTCATAGTCCTGCGCGCTTCCAGGACCGATCGCTGTCATTGCAGTCCAATGTTGCCTTTGGTTTTTATTAATTTTTCTGCGGATTTTCATTATTGATTATGTATTTTTGTAATCACTCCATGCAATGTTGATTATATATATTTATTGCAAATGTTTGTTTACTTTGTAACATTGTGTAGTGTTTTTTTGTGTTATGTAATTAAAGTGCCAGTCTAATATGGTTCAATCAGACTGTTTGCATGTCACTTTGAATTCGTGTAGTAAGTAATAAAAATAATATCAATATTATACGATGATATTAGATATTATATCATACTATATTGTATTATAATATGTTATATTATATGATATAATATTATATTATACTATACTACTTTCTATTATATTATGTTATATTGCATTATATTGAATTATATTGTTATATTATATTATATTACATTACATTATATTAAATTATATTAGGTTATATTATATCACGTTATGTTATATTATATTATGTTACATATTTATGTTATGTTATATTACATTTTACTATGTTATATTATATTTTATGTTACATTATTATATATTTTATATTATTATATTATGCTACATTACATTATACTATATTATATTACACTCACGGTGTTCGCAGACAAAGTCCCGGAGTCTCTGACAGCTGGCTTCCAGGAAGACGGTATGGTCGGCCATGTGACGGTCCAGCAGCACACATCCAGTCTCCCTGCGCGTGTTGTTGAATCTCCAGGGAGGATAGCCACTGGAGGGGTCAGTCCTGGAGCTCAGACTCTCACCCGTAGACACCCACTTCCACTCGCCGGACTGGCTCGCCGCCGCTCCCACCCACACTTCTTCCAAGTCTTGCCAACACAAACCAGACAGCGGGGCATGAGTGCCTTAATAGTGTACTATTGTAAATGCTCTTCAGCAGGTACCTGCTTGCTATGCAACCACCATAGCTTTCTCGCGTTTATCGTTGCCTATAGTCAGGCGCTCAAAGTAAATTTACTACACAAGTCAGCCAAATTATTTTAGAAATCTGAGCTAAAAATTTTAATAGGAAAGTAATGCAAAATATATTACTTCACGTGGATCAAACATTAAAGATGGGTCGTTGAAACAATGAGTATTCGACGAGAAACATTTTAAGGAATACCGCGGTATTGAAAAACTTTATCAACAATTTTTAAAAAATTCTTAATATCTAAATTTTTACATCACAATTTACAATTCACAAAAATTAGCTAACACAAGAATTCAGAAACTCATTTTCATGGCAGTATTTCTTCAATAATATCACTTGCACAGAATAAACTGGATATCGTGTAAGATATTGCCTAAGTTTCCTGCTTCCTGCGAATACCGGTAACAGTAAAGATAGAAGTTTAAGAGGGCTCAGTAAATATTTCTGCATTAAGAGCATCAGTTAAAAACTGTTGGTTTCTCGAAACCAATTCGTAAAAATAGGCCTATATTAAAATCACAATTCCTAGACAATAGTTTTTGCCAACTTTCTGAGCAAGTGTTCTGAAGTGACGCATTCCTGAAGAACAACCTCCGACACCGAAATCTCGTACATTTAGTTGCCCACATGAGACCACGCTTAACAAGTGCGTCATTCTAGGCGAATGTCTGCTCATAAAGTTGGTACATACAACTATCTAGAATTATTGTTTTGTCCCGAGTGAGGTGGGCGTAACGGTAACACGTTGGACACGTTGGAAGTTAAGAATAATAATGGCAATTGAATTATGAACATGGCGATACTGACACATTTCTCTCTATCGTTCACGATGAGTGTTCTGAAATTGGTATTAGAGAGTTGGTAATTGTATCCATAGATTAGTCTGTTTCGGGCGTCTTAAGGGAAGATAAGGTTTTCGTGGTTTAGCATGGAACTTAGGATTCTTATCCTCGTTATAAAAGTTTAAGGGGGTAGGTGGGTACAACAAAGTTCCTGCTTAGAGCGTGCCAAAATTAACCCGAGTAAAGTAGACTCGCGTCAAAGAAGTCAAGAGGGCGGTTACTCGATCTACTCAGTACACATAGTAAAAAACTAGAGCGAAGTGAAACTGTGTTCAAAATATCGAAGAATCATGCACAAAACGAATACTGTTTACTATATAAGTAATAAATCATTGAAGTTAGGTAAAATGTTCACCAAAGAGTTTTTCTTTTTATTTCCGCCAGCATCATGTTGAATACTTTAATTTTAGTTTTTTTTTTTTTTTTTTAATTTCTGATAATGAAAATATAATAAATCTGCAATTATACCGCAAATTCTATTAACCTTCCGTTACGGTACACTCATTGTGATACCGCAATTAGTGTGGCAAATTTCTTTAAATTAAAATTTTCCGAACTGATTTCGGGCTAATTATAGAATACCACCTAAGTCGCTATGACTGTACCGTAGCACAAGGTACATGAAATTTGAGGTTTAATCGCAGATTTAACATTTTTCTTCTCAAAATTAGAAAAAAAGGAAGATATTACAGTTCAATATGGCGGGTGATCGTGGTCACGTGTCCTACCCACTATATCCTTGTGAGATGTAATAACGGCCTGCTGACGACAGTGAGGTGAAGGAAGGTAGGTACCAGGGCGTGTGAGCGACATGGCTCGCGACAACGCCGCGACGACGCGCGGAGAAGAGACGACACCCAGGCGGGCGCCCTGGAGGCGACAGAAGGCCACGGCGTTGCTCCAAGACAGTCGGCCGTGGTACAGCACGAAGAAGCTGGCATCCATCCTCAGCCTCCTCAACGCCGCGGGCTGCCTCTCTTCTACGTCTGCACCTGCGTACACGATTATCCTTGCAGGGTTAAACCTACCCTACTTCGTGATACGAACTTCAGTAACACAAACATTTTTATTATGATCTTATATGTGATACATGGTAACTTATTGCCGAAACTACGGGGGTCGCGGTGATCGACGGGACGGACCTTTCGCCTCCCATCAAGGCGATCCGGGTTCGATTCCCGGCTGGGTCTGGCCCGGATTTTCGCATGTGGGAATCGTGCCGGACGACGCATTGGTCATCGGGTTTTCTCGGAGATCTCCTATTTCCCCCGCCTTTTCATTCCGGCGCTGCTCTATACTCACCTCATGTCACCCCTCACCAGCGCTGAAGACCTCGATGTTATGCGCTGACCAAAATCCTTTACTCAGTAACTCACCTTTCTCGCAGAGGAAGTGCCGTCGCAGGCGACAGTCGAGGTCGACGAAGAAGGGTTGGTCATGAAGGTGCCTGCTTAGCGCCAGGCACTGCTTGGAGGGTCTGAGAGGAGTCCTGGTCCAAGGAGGGTAGCCGTCGACACCCGGGTACAGAGACAGGCGTGCGTCTATGGAGATCCACCACCAGGCACCGTGTTGCCTTCTAGCACCCACCCACACCTCGCCCACAGCTGCCAACACAGGTGGAGATTTTTTGCTTAGCTTTCGTCGGTAAAATCAGTTTTTTTTTTCGTCTATCACCGTATCTTTGAAAATAACTGTTCTGAAAATACGATTGTTCTTAAAGAACGGACAAAATATATTATAAATAGACTGTCCAGAAACTGTGCCATAATAAGCACACCATGCAAACGTTGGGCTAAATTGTAGACGAAAATGTTAGTGACAAAATGTTGTACGATGACATTTTTACATGCACAATATGGCAACCCAGCACGAAGTTACTCTCCTCTTGCTCTCCACAGATACATTACAAACATTGTTCTGATCATTTTATATATATATATATATATATATATATATATATATATATATATATATATATATATATATATCCAGGTTCAAATCCCTAGCATTGTAAACATGATAATATGTTTACACGACGTAATATAAATAAAATAATACCTGGACATGGAGAGCGTAGCGGAACGTTCTCCACGCTGTGTTGCCACTTTGTGTACCTAATATGTCGTCATACAACATGTTGTCACTAATATTTTCGTCTCCAGTTTAGCTCAGTATTCTCGCGGTATGTTTATTACGAAGTTTCTAGATATATTGTATAAACTCCATGTTATGTCGTTATTTAAAGAGTAAGCAATAGTGATAATAGCTACAAATTTGCATTTTTGGCGTTCTATAATCAGTCTACTTAAGAAGTGTGTGTTTAGTTATCATCTTGAATTTTTGTATTTTGTGTCATAACTTACCTTCTGGCTAAATTCAGGAACTTTAACTTAACTGCAAAATAGAATACATGTTCACAGAATTTTAGACACCACAAATCTTTATTTTCCGTTACTGTTGTTATAGATAGAATTGCAGTTTAAAAAATAATTAGAATTTTCTAACTAAAATTAGATCTGTAACAACAGTATCGACAAAAATGATATTTGCAGTCTAAATTCTATCAGTACATGTATTCTATTCCGGAGTTAGGTTAAAGTTCCAAAAATTTATCGAGAAGTAAAGTTATGACACAAAATACAAAAATTCAAGGTGATGACTATTACTCACTCTTAATGTGATTGAAACGTTCTGTTTTCGTTGTGCAATAATATCGTACAGTTGCAGATAAAATTTTGCGAGCTATTGTACATGTGTTATCTTTGAAAGAACTGTGCAATGGGAGTGCATGACTTTATTTAGTTGCTTGGACATATACACCATTGCGAATAAATGACTGTCAAAAGAAAATTAAACATATGACAAAACCATAAATAAGCAGAGTATGCTTTAGTCAACAGGATACATATACAACATAACATTCCAAAAATGTAATCGGACCAAATAAAACAAGTAACAAACAGATAATAAATGAAATAACAAATATTAAAAAATAAACCTATAAGTTAACATGCGACACAACGATTAGACGAAACAAAAACACAGTAGATATTAGACACAAACAGAAATACAATAAACGACACAACGACGATACGAAACAAAAAACAAAGGTATCAGACACCAACAGACAAAACAACAACAAACGACACAAACGACGAGACGAAACAAAAGAGTAGTTTTCCAAACAGTCAGTATTAACGAAGTTTCGGGAAGTGGAATCTGCTCTCGTCATCAGGTAGACACATAGGGTTCAGGAACACGAGTGCGACAGTCATTTATTTCACAATGGAGTATGTCCAAGCAACTAAATCAAGTCATTGTACATGTAACAAGCGACATCGGTACTTAGATGCAACTTGCTCTAAGGTCGACTATTGTTCGCACACCACTTCTCTCATCGCCTCTAAACATAAAGCGCTCAACTTCCTCTGGAAGACTTCCCTTAATTAAGGGCGTCCATGTAAAAAAAAATAAAGGCCATCTTAATTTTATCTTTGCAAGATTATCCTGCCACTGCATTTTTTTAAAGCTTGTATAGCATTCCCACGATGATAAGTTAAATTCAAAATTAGCATATTAGGGGACATACATCGCTCTACAACTCAGTAGCGTACAAAAATAAATAATTTACTCTAAAATTAGATGTTCCGGGTCAATTTTTTTTTTTAATTAAGAGAACATAATATGACATGTATATTTCAATTTTTAAAAAAAATTGATTGTTCTGTAGATTAATGAATATAGTTACCATTTAAGTCACTGCAGTCTAAAACGATTATTTCGCGAAAGCTGAATGTAATGTTTTCATCGTTATAATTATATATTGTTCAGAACTTTTCCTTAAGAGGGCGTGGTACATAATTCAATGTTAAATCATTAATCTATAACTTTAAGTTTCTTGAAGTCAATTTGCGAAAATTAAACAATAGCAATCCTAGACAATAGCTTTAGCCAACGTTTTAAACAAAATTGTTACCAGTTTTACGAACTTCTGAGGCAAAATCTCTGACGCCGGAACCTCGTGCATTTAACTGCGGCGCAAGAGATCACGCGTAACAAATTAATAATTCTAGATAAATATTTACTCATAAAGTTGGCAAATACCATTATCTAGGATTGTCATTAAATGTTTTATCCATATTGTCTTCGAAAAAAGCGTAGAAATCAATTTATGTTTTCAGCGTTTATTTATCTACCACGCACTCTTAAGAGAACCGCCTATCACACACTTCAAATTAGTTGTGTGTTCGTAAATACATTTTACGGAACCATTCCAAATGAACCCATCGTGTCAATGTACGAAAAGAAAACATACTTCGGATAAGGGCGGAATATCATTCTAAGACAATATGCTCATTCAGAATCCTGTTTCTAAGTCCTCAAACCTAGTCAAAAACGGACTTTTCAAAGTACCGTACTTCAAAATGTACTAACCGTATGTGTGTGAATCTCAGATTGAAACGTGCACTAAACTTCGCTACAGACTTTCTACCAATATAATTATATGGTCACCGCTTGAAGGCCCATAGTAAAAAGGGATCAACGGAAATCTTGCCCGCTAGTTCAGTGCTTGGCTTGTAGAGATGCGGTATTTGATGCGCGCTTCAACGTCGCCCTTATAGCTCCGTCTCTTCTGAGCCTCTAATACTCCGGTGATGTATAACTTAACTCAGCACTAAAAGCGTCAGTTTAAAAAAAATGTAGGTTTCTCAAAGACATTTTGCAAAAAATTAAAAAAAAAAAAAAAAAAGAGCTAACCTAGGCGATAGTATTGCCAACTTTCTGACTACAAATGTTCTCGAGTTACGTATTTCTGAAGAACGATCACTTCCGCCGAAATCTCTTACATTTAATTGCGGCGTAACAGATTACACTTAACAAAGGCATCATTCCGGGTAAATAACTACTCATAAAGTTTACTAATATCGTTAGCTGGGGTTGTTGTTTTGTAGTTTTTTTTTTTTTTTCATTTGGATTTTCAGAAACCTAGAAATTCAAAATTGTGTTTTATCGGTTGTTTGTCTACCACACACAAAAGCTTGCAGCCCCGGCGTTTAAATGACACGAAGAAAAAAGGAGGGATGAATGTGTATATGTATATATATACGCAGTTTGGGGCTGAATTCAACCGACAAAGCACAGGAGGTGAATCCTGAGTAAGTAATAAGCACAAAAGTAGTGACCACTTTGTGTCAGAAATATGCCATTGAAGTTCGACTTTGAAACGGTATTTTCCCTAAATAGTGGAAAATAAATTACTTGGAAGGAAATTTATCGAATTATGTTGTTAGGTTCATCTATTCCACGGCAAATTCTGGAAAATACCTACAAACCTTACGAAAATAACAGGTGTAGCTACACTCTCAATTTGTATACAACTTTTGCAGTGTCAGGAAATTCAAACATTTGACAAAAGATTATTGAGTTCTGTGACTTGCGTAACAAAAATAATCCTCTTGTTGCAGCTATCTTGGACCTATCGTTTTCGTTCAACTGCACCTGAAATTGCTCGGCGTAACACTGCAAAGCCTAGAGCATAGGTAAAACTGCGTACATGTGAGTTTTGTTGTTGTCAGCGCACAGGCGACGATGGACATTCACTGTAAACAACGTGTGGGGAAATTATCGTTTCGAAATTTGAACTTCAAAGACTTTGTTCTTCGTTAATATTAAGTTAAGACACAAAATGGAATGTATTTTTTGCGCTTATTATTTACTCAAGATTCACCTCCTGCGGTTTGTCGGTCGAGTTAATCAACTCCATCCTGTATATTTATATTTATATATATATATATATATATATATATATATATATATATAAGCCATTCACGATAAAGTGAGCACCGCGTAAAGATTTTTTCAGCAGTTTTGCAGTCATCTTTACTATTTTTAATATGAAAACTTTCAGGCAACTAACAACCAGTGTAAGCAATTCAACACACTCAAAATTCAACGTTTATTGGCCTAACAAACCATATTTTAAATTAAATATAAGTTTTGTTGAGTGGTCAGTTTATAGTGAACAGCATATATATATATATATATATATATATATATATATATATATATATATGTGTGTGTGTGTGTGTGTGTGTGTGCGTGTGTGTGTGTTTATTTATATATAGGTGGATACCGCACAACTTTATGTTTAATATTACGCCATAAAATGACGGAGTCACCACTGAATATGTCACATAGAAGCGAGTTGTCGGTGTGAAGACATTGAGTACGCAAGGTCAGCGACTTGTGCCTAGAAGCTTTGATGAGGCCAAATATGCGTGTTTAAATCGCCCTTAGCGCCACTCACCGATGTTGGAGTCAGCCAAAGCGGCGGCGAGGAAGCGGGCCTTGTCCATAGAGTCGACTGTGGCCAGATACGAGGAGTAGGAGGAGCAGAGGACTTCCGCCTCGTACCAGGAGACACGCTCTGAGAACACCTTCACCTCCGTGTCTTTGTAGACGTGCGACTCCGTCAGCGGTCCAGCCTCGTCCCCTGTAACCGTAACGTCCGTACTACAGTAGGCGTATTTCAGCGGTTGAATTGTTCACAAGTTGTTAGCAAGCATTTGCGGAAACTGTTTGAAATTACAAGAAATCGTTAAAATGCAATATTTCAGTGAATGTAAATCCACCAACATGCACCTACGAAATTATGTATTTACTATAATGCCTTATCAGGAATATAATTGGACTGTGTAAAGGAAAACACGTCTTCACGAATACGTTTGTTGGAAAATTGACTGCTACCACTATTTTTTTACGTGCACAACATAGTAAATTGTAGAAAGAAATTTAATCACGCAGCTGCATAAAATGAAAAATTAATATTGCGTCATTTTCTTTAAAAACAACTTAAGTCTCGTCCATATTGCGCATAAATAGTTTGTTTTAGTTTCAGATTTATTCGAAATAAAACAGGAAATGTAGGTAGAGGATAAGTAAACAACATACGAACAAACCCTGTAACCGTCCTTTTGCTTCGGTTGCCATAAACTTGCAAACACCCTCAGCCTGGTTGCAGCATGTTTGCAAACACTGTTGTAAAAAGGAGCGCTGAAATGCACTGTTCACAGGTATTGCTACCAATTCAACCACTAAAATACGCCTATTGACACGCAAGCGCAAACGTATCGCGAACACGCAAACGCAAGTGCGTTCTACAGTGGAAAGCAAGCGGACACGGATACGCATGCGGAAACGCAAGAGAGTTGGTCAGCGTGTAGCCAATAGCAATCGAGCATTTCGTGTTTCACCACCATTTTTGTTTACAACATTTTTACACGTTGAGTTTTCACGGTTAATAATTAAATTCGCCTTCGTGCAATTATTATTTGTGACTAAATGACCATGGAACACTTTTTGTAAAATATCGTTCGCAAAATTAATCATACGGAATAAAATTATTCGTAAAATAATTTATAAAGTTAAAACTATGTGGCTGTCAGCATTTATATTGCCATAGAAAACACGTTCATGGCATTGCTAAAAAAGATATAACCTACTAAACCACATATAAATGTTAAATTTTCTAACGGGAAAAATGTCGTTTTCCGGACCTATGTTTAACATTATTTGCTTGTTTCTTCGTTCTCGGCACACCCCTTTCGTTTGTAAAAATAATTACCAAATATCCTGTATACCTTTGCGGTAAAGTTATCCGGCAGTGGTTCGCATTTAAACAAAATGTTGTGGCAAAGAAAGTGTTTTTGGTTTAGAGTGCTGGTAACATTGCTCTGATTACCGGAATGAAATTATAAACCTATCCTTGCAGACGTTTGGCGAAGAGCCAAAGAAGCACTGCGACTGACCATGCAAGTTATTTAAATCTAGCAGGTGTGTAAATATTTTCCCGAAAAAACGGGTTACTGTTCTTATAGTGCACTTTTGAAGCGCTACGTTTATTCTATCAGCAGATTTCTCTCATCTCAAAATTGGTATAGCTATGCTGATAGTAAACGGCAACATCCACCACGTAAACTAGGTGTGATCCCACCGGGAACCAAACACGGTCCAACGTTGTGGGAGGCGAGTGGTCTAACCACTGCAATACCGCGTCCCTCCAGTAAAAGTAGGTAGGTAAGGATTAAGGGTTCCGCTTACCTGGCCAAGCCTTATAGTATTAAAAACTGAATGAACCTTAAGATTAATAAATTCTCGGTGAACACATTTTAAAGATAACTCTCATAAATGCATTGTATTTCAAAATGTCTTAGGAAATATTGCTGTAAAAAGGATTTTTCAAGAGTGAAATATCAAATTGCATATATATTATTATTAATAATAATATCATTATCGCTGTTGGGTTAAACGTCTCGTCAACAACATCATTACGTACAATTCACACAATTCACACACAGCTGTCCACAATGACAGGAACTGGAAAAGGAATTGGCATGGCCTATGTTACAGAAATAACCTTAGCATTCGCCTGAAGCGATTTCGGAAAACCATTGAAAACCGAAGTCAGAATGGCGGAATGGAATCGAATTTTGGGTCTTCTCGGTTTGAAAAATATGAATTTTAAAATTGCAAGTGTTAGTAAAAAACGCCTGCAAAGTTTCTCAAAGCTAAGCATTACTCTCGAAATTTCTCGTTGAATAAGTTTGTTTGAAAAAAGTAATAATTTTATCAGCAGAGAAGTAAGAAATTTTAACATTGATTATTAATTAAAAATATGTGGTTGCAAACTGCCTGGTACGCAGAGTTCTTACGATAAATCGTTTATCTCAAATAACTTATCAAACAAACATTAGCGTTTGTTCGGCAGTTAACACAAAATTTAGTACAGAATGCTGTAAAATTATATTTTAAAAATATTATTAGAAATAGCCCTTAGATTTGAGGAAAGGCGCTCTTCAGGTTATATTAAAGCAATATGTCACAGAATTATATTTTACAGATATCCATAATGGTATATTTACTTTGCTTAAACTAGATAATAATAAGTTTCAAATTACTGTTAATGTCACTTACCAACATCAGTGGATCCAACATTTTGAAGCGACAAGAACATAATCGACAGCACAGAGATCATGTTTCAAAGTCTAGGTGACGATTGCGTAGCGACGCTGTAGAATGAAAAGCGAATGGGAACAATGGAGCCTCTCTTGTAGCGCAGAAGAACGTTAGCGATAATTTATCTCCTCAACAAAAAGGGCTGTTTTGTAAACATCTCTGTTCACTTTCAGGAAAATAAGTAAACCTCTGTAAGAAGATCCGATAATATGCAGTAAAACATTGTTACGTTCTACGACGAAAAGTCACTCGGGAATGGAACCAATGATAATTCACACAATGAGACTGGACAGGGTGTTTTATTTCTGCATAGTGATAGCATATGAAAAAGTAAATAGAAATGTGTTTTCAGTTTTTCCTTAAAGATAATTTTAGTGGAAGTAACACTACTGTGAATCTCATCAATCAAATGTAATTTCTTGGGATATACAATAAAATACCACTTGATGTTAAGCAGCAACAGCCTGTATAATGTGAAAACAATGAAAGAACGAGTATTATTTATTTCATTTAAATAAATTGAACTTTGAAGTCGATTATCAGAATAATATCACTTCCATCATTTTTACGGAAAAATCGAAAACACATTTTCGACTTAAGTTTTCGTAAATTGTCATCACGTAAAATAAACACACTCCATCCTAAATCTTCGCGTTCTTTGCTATTGGTAAACACGAACATATGTAATACATCCCAAAACTTAATTGTCAGGTTTCTGTCGCGAAATTTATGTGAAATTCAGCATGCCTGGCAGAATACGGATGGTTCACAACGTCCTATAATAGTAGGAAAATGGTACTCCGAGAACAATGATACCTGGTGAATAAACGCTGTGTTTTTGAAGGACAGAGACTCGCTGGTTGAGAGAAGCGACGTCTTGGTGACGCCCGAAAGGGGTTGTCGAGAGCCATCCATCAGCTCGTAATATAAGGATGGAGGGACAAGACTAACTCTCTGGACTGTGAAAAATGCTGAGCATAACTTGTTGTCTGGTGTGAGAAGAAGGCTAGACCTGGACTCCACGTGGCGTAACTGACTCTCAGTTCAACCCAACCCCCTATCCCCCTTCCTTTAGAGACAAGAAACAAGCAGAGGCACACCAAGGGAAAAGAAACAGCCAATCAGAGGCTGAGCTGGTCTAACAATGTAAAATATTTACTAAGTAATGTAAAGGGTTTTAATTTAAATTTTGTGAAACGTGTACGTTAACTGTGTGTTGTAAATAATTATGTAATATTTAAGCAAATGAAAATATAGAAAAAATAAATAAATGTCGGTGCCGCCAGGAGCCGGAAAGGCAAAACTAGGGGGCGTGGCCAGTGCGAGAATGAGAGCACATCGATTGACTGGCGAGGTAGGCGCGCGGAGGTGCGAGTCGCCAGTAGAGAAGCGTTTTTTGGGAGTTACTCCGTCCTGAGAGCCCGACATGGGCAGACGCGGGACGACGTCGGTGATTATGCTTAGCTGAGGACAACTTTTTGTTGTATGAAGTTACTCTATATTGGTAGCCCTGTGTGGACAGGCGCGGGACGACCACGTGATAGCGCGAGGTTGCATTGATAATAAGTTGTCGGTACTAAAGGACGTACGGCCACGCTTCCGAAAGCCGAGGTTTTTTCGACACCAGGTGAGCGCCAGGGAAAAAGGAAGAACTTTGTTTCAATGTAAAGTAATCATTTAAGAGTAATTCGTAACAATAACGTCCGAGTTTCTAAAGAGCTATAGCCTAAAATCTCAAGTGGAGAAAGGGAACATAGCACAGTGATTTGCTACTTTCGGAACGATTGGCAGTGATGAACACGTACATAAACTTGTCTGCTACAGCCAACATCTGTTCTTAAATTATTGGGCTAGCATCAATGATTTTCAACACCTTAAAATCTGCAGCAAATTGTTGTGAAGAAAATATGATATATGGTCACGAACATCATACGTAAGTATAGTGTTAAACATTTGTAATTAGAAACAAACATTGTACGAGTCTTCATCCAACACAGACGCAGAATTTATTCTCGAATCGAACCTTTATTTCCGTACATGGTTCCTGAAAATAATTTATATTTCTCTCAATGAACAGTAATACTCCCCGAACAAACTTTTTAGTTTCCAATCAAATGCTCTACGGAAGCCGACTTCAGCATTCAATGGGAGGCAGATGAACCTCGAGCAAATTGCTGCTTTTACTGGCACTGCATATGTCATCCATAGCTATAGTTAACTCAGTGGTTATCATGCAGTAGTCGTAGCTTCGCCCGAGGAATCGGCTGAAAACTGGCCTCAGTGACCATCAGTGGTCGTCAGCAGAAACGGACCTATAGCTGATGTTACCGAGAATACTGACCAGTGCTGTTCAGCAGAATCGAAATGCGCCGAATATGACATCACCAAGTCTAGCAGCAGCAAAGTGTATGTTGTTTGAAGTAACCACAATGCTGTACCTGAGAAGCATAAGGTGGTAAGTACAAAACGTCATTTTTTCACGACAAGTGTTTAAACAGTTATTTTGGCAAGCTACACCGTTTTGTTTTTGTCATTTCCCTGTTTGAGAATTCTTTTTGACTTACCACCACACAGATTTGAAAGCCCATTAAATTCTAAGAAGACTGATATGTGTATCTTATTTCCGACAATTTTGGACTTACCTCCTATTAAGCTTCTCGGGTACTGAATGGTTGCTGTAATTTGGTTCACATCGGTGTTGGTGTTAACCCCTGTAACCAATTATGTACGTGGCATCACCACTTACACGTGCACGCTGCAATTGTGATATGTACCATCTAACCTTCCACTGTTATGAGTAGTAACTGATTCCAAAACTTGTTAACATTGAAAACAAATCTACATAGCAAACGAAAAAAGGACAAGCAAATTATAATACCACAATATATTAATATAACAATTATTAAAAAAAACTGACAGAATTCCTCTGGGATTGTTTTTTTTTTCCTATTTTTGTGTGTGTTTTATATTTGTTTTTTCTTGTTCGTTTTCGTACTTTGTCATTCAACACAGGTTTGATCAGCAAAACATGAGCAATGGTGTATGTCCACAAACCAATTAATTCTAATACCCACAACCTTCACATACACACTAAACTAATGTACATACAGGGGCGTCATTTCAGGTTTTTCCAGGGGGGGGGGGGCAAGATTTTGTTTTCTAACGACAGTGACCTTGTTGCATCTTTTTTATTAATTAAGCATGTATAAATTAGATACTTTAATAATAAAACTTCAGTTTTATGTCCTTAAGTTAGCATTATTTACATTTAAAAATTCAAAAAATATATTTATACACAAACATTCCAAATCCAGGGGGGGGCATTTGCCCCCCCCCCCCCCGCCTGTAGCCCCAAATGACGCCCCTGTGTACATAGCAAAGAGAAGAGGAAATAAGAAAAAATTACACAACTCACCCGAACCACAAGAGCATTGCTGTATCAGAGCCCTGCACTATATATGATCTTTGATTCTTTAAAGATTTGTGGAATGGAAGTCCTTGACTGTGTGTAGTTTTCTGGACATACTCCAGTGCAAATGCAGATGTCTAAAAATCTACATCCAGTCTGCACTACATACACTGCAACACAGACATCCCCCCCCCCACAAAATCCCTGCCGAAATACCACCCTACATGCCCTCCCCGCCATTTCCCCCGTAATCCACACACTGTTCACTGTCACCATCTTCATTCTTCAGCAATGCCACACATTGAATGGACGTTATATGATGTGCTCTTGGCGAGGGCGAAGGGGCATCCTAAGGCACAATGTGGGTTTTGGCATTACTTAGCATGACTGCATTGGCTATTTAATTTGCCTTTGTTTTTACATAATTACCATGTGGTGACATTAAGGTTGGCGCTCAGTTGACCCTGTCGGTTGCGGAAACATTCAGAGGTGTGTACCATAGACTCTAGGTTACTGACGGTGCTGGCTATGGCTACAGGCATTATTAGTGCAGAGGTGCGATCGGTCGCCAAGGAATGTGTGGTGCCAGGCACACAGCAATCTGTGTTAGTAAAAGAATGGTAAATTTTTTGAGGTGAAATATGTGGATTGATATATAAAATAACATCTAAATATACTTAAAAATTGTTAGTATTTGTGTGCCTTTCACGATATGTGTGATTCGTTATTTCCTTAAAACACAGTATCGTAAACCATCTCCATTGCTGAGAGTTGTGCTGGTATATATTTTTAAATCAGTGTCCTGTAAAATTGTTTCTTGCCTCTGCCTCAATTGGTTAATGCACAAGTGCACTCGGCTTACAGTCCAATTGTGCAAAATATGTCTATCTTACATAATATGCTAGCGTTTGACAGTTCTGAAGACTATCACTAGTACACAGTTCTACAGGGAAAAACTATTCATTCTGGTAAACTGCACAGTTTGCCAGACTGGGCTGATTCACACAACATTCAGCCTGATACATACAACAAATACATTCGACAGGGATTTCGAGCACCTGTACACCCAAATACTCTGGAGTAGGGTTGGAAGGTCCTGCGCCCTGATATGCGATAAGTGGCGAAATCAATAACGCACACAAAATTAAAGGGTATGTGATTATTATTGACGTTAACTTACATCGTTACTCCACTGATACATCAACTATGTGGCGATGACAAGCGGCTTCCGGCTTGGCCCGACCGAAGGGCAAGTTGCACACAAGCTTGAACGCCACAAAGAAATATATGAAATGGAAGCCTCTGGGCGCGAACCGAGTCTAGTTTAGTTTAGTTTATTTTTATTCAGATTAGAAGAGCTGTACAGCTGTATAATCACGTCAAAACATACACACATCACATAGAAAGTAATAATGAATACAAAACAAAATTTACAATTTAGTTATATTTAGTTCAAAAAATTCTTCAAGTGTATATATAGGATTTAACAATAAGAAACTTTTTAATCTCTTCTTAAGAA
>PNEQ01024947.1:129093-147331 GCA_003012365.1 Medauroidea extradentata | reverse complement strand
AGTGAAATAGTCGGCAGGAAGGCGAACTCAGTCACACCCGCCAGCAAAATGGCTTCCCTGGCCAGCAACATGGCGGAAACACCTACTGCCAATCAGCGTGAGGCAGCTGCTCTGCTAGTCGGCAGCCAGGCCAATATGAAACCTGTAGTAACATGCAGGAGCCAAACAGACACGGGGCTGGAGTCTACAGCCTCGGGCAGCCAATAAGCGGCCAAGTTCGCCTATATCAAACGAGCCGCCACGTCATTTCACGTCTGTATTACTATTTAGTCTGTGGCACAAGCATGTTCGAAATCTAGCTCGTCTTAAAATGAGTTCGTTAAATTGGTCGCTGATACTCATGGAAGGCACGCGCCGTCTCTGCGCCCGGGAGTCTTTTGTCCTCGCACTACTTGACGAAGAGACGCTGGACTCTGGCGGGAAACGTCCCCGGGCGATAAATAACGCGTCTGGCCCCGACGTGAAAGCGGAGAAGTCCGGCCCAACGCCACCGAGAAGACTTATTTCCAGCGTAGGGCCAGCGGCGTGGATTACGTCCGAGAAGAAGAAACTGCGTCCATGCTTCTATCTCCCTCTTCCTCTCATTTTATACTCCCTGCTTTACTCTCTAGTCGTCCTTCATTTCACTTCTCCGTGTTCGGCTCAGGACTATGGCCGCTGCTTCTTTCTGCACGCACGGTGACAAAGAAAGTAACCATACTTTTCCGTGTGCTCTGTACAACAGAATTACGATTGTTGGAGACCTGGATTACAAACTCATGTATACGTTGATTACTTTCTAGGTATATGTCACTGTTACACAGTGGCAGCTCGTGGGTTGTTGCCAGGTAGGGCTGCAGTTGCCAAGAGTTGTACAGGGTTGTGCGCTGGTTGACTCTACAGCCACTGACACGCTGATGTGCAGGTGCCCCTTACTACTGAGTGGTCACAAAATATCTAGTAGCCGGCAAATATTTCATGTCATTGGTCTACAGCGCGTTCAGCAAGGGTGTACAGTTTCAACTATCTGAAGCCCCACCTGGCAATAACCCACGAGCCGCCATTGCTGTTACAGAAACTCTTCCTTGAGGACTATGGGGGCCGCGGTGGCCGAATGGTCATACCATTCGCCTCCCACCAAGGCGATCCACGTTCGATTCCCGGCGGGGTCGGATCCCGGATTTTCACATGTGGAAATCGTGCCGGGTTTTCTCGGGGATCTCCCGTTTTCCCCGCCCCTTCATTTCAGCGCTGCTCCATACTCAGCTCATGTCATACCTCACCAGCGCTGAAGACCTAGCTGACCAAAATCCCTCACTCACTTCAGTACTGTGAACCAATAGCGGACCTGCATTAAAACACTCACTGACTGTCGCTACCTTGTCACATGTACAACTGTCCACTAACCGTATAAGAAGACATTGTACTAGTAGCTGACGATATAGTGTATACAGTACTGTGCAGTCCAGTCTGCTGGTTGTTGTACCCACCACATTCCAGGGTGTGTCGTGATTGTTAAGGCCATGAAATTATCGCGAAAATAATTTTGTCCCAGTTTGTTTCAGTGAATCATGAGCTCGTCTGTATTTCTGCTTCATGGTCAGTGATTGGATGTTAACTCGCACATGTCTTGATACGATCTTTGTCGCGTATCTTGAGGCTCTACCCACAAATCAACGTCGTGTGGTGTTGCAGTAGACATATTTTGATTTGCACAGTCAAATTACAGCCGTCACTTTACACGGAACTCTCTGCCAATAACCATGAAGCATATTTGCACATGTGAACGTAAGGCTCTGAAACAAATTGGGGCAAAATTCTTTCCGCGAAAAGTTCATGGCTCTAGTGATTGTTATGAAGTATCGATGTTCTCTAATATGACTTTTCCACCGATAAGTTTTAGTGCCTTACATTCACATCTGCAGTTCTGCTTTATGCTTATTGGATATAACGAGTTTGTGTAGGCATCTCTCATTTGACTGTGCAACCATAACAAGGGTATTGCAACGCCACACGTCTGTGATTCAAGGGTAGAGCCCCAAGACTCTGAGAGTCATATTTAACCACACAAGAACTAAATAACGGGATGTAAGGTAAGTTGACTTTACGTCTCGTCGACATCGAGGTCAGTAGGAACGATGACACACAGTTCGTTACAATAACAGGAGCTGGGAGAGAAGTCGTCCACGACGTTTGTTAAGGAACTATTTCGGGAAATCACGGAATACAGAAATCAGGATGGCCGGAGCCGAGAATCAAAGCCAAGTCCTCCCGAATGCGAGCCGTACGTGGTAGCGTTGCGCCACTTGGCTCTGTCAGTTAAATAGTATATTTTTTATTATAAGTTTGTTTCACTTACACAATAGTAAAACTAGTTACATTTCCTTTAAAATGAACTGATACTGTAAATCGTATAAGTGAAATTGCAATGCTGTCGAATAGAGGTGGCAGTTAAAAAAAATCGTTTCATTCAAAACTGTTGGTATAGCTACACCAGCTCAGCAATTTTCTGTTACTACACAATACTGCACTATAGTTCCCTACTATTTATTTATTTACCCACAGAGTGTTCAGCCAGTGGCCGGTTTACAACAGATCGTGTTCAAACAGAACAATAACAAAAATTACGTACTATTAATGCTATATTATTAAACTTAAACCTATAAATTACTGTAAAGTTATAACAGATTAGCTACATAAACTTTCCTAAACTTACAAAGAAAACTATACTATTAGTCTTAAGGCATATTAACAAAAAATATTTCAATTAATTTTTGTTGCATTAGCAAAATCCGTTAAAGTTTATTTCTGATAATGACATCGTTACCGGATTTAAAATCCTCCGGCAGAACATTCCATCGACTGCAAGAAGTGTAGCTGAATGACTCTTTAAATGTTGTGTTTTCATGTCGTGGAACTTTTGAATTCGTTTTATACCTAGTTTGATATGCGTACTGTGGTTTCTGTTCATTTATCTTTTCGAATAGATACACTACTGTTATTCTAGTTTCGGTTGAATGAAATAAACTCATGCTCGGTCCGTGGCCCTACTGCTCCCCCACTAAGATGTAACGAACACGAAAAAGCACTTGTATTTTAATTGCATCTCAAATGCTGCTGATTAACCGCGGCGTATTTTCCCAGAAGTCGCGTGCTTGCTTCTGTTGTAACGGCCGTAATTAACATTGCTCTAATTAACCCCGAGGAAGAGACGCTGACCTAAGAATTTTTCCGAGATAAGTTGTGGCCGCAAAGGGTGAGTTTACAAATTGTGGATTTAACCTTCGTCCAGGAAATAATGACGTATGATTTGAAAATGAGACGGTGACGTGTGATGAAGTTGTTTACGTCAGACATTATTGTGTGTTTTATTTCAAAGTAAGCTTAGTCTCGCTGTTTCTATTTTCAGTTCAATTCTCAGAACAAAGAATTATGACCCAGTAGAAGGACCCAATCCTTATGCCTAGTAACTGGCACGTACAATACAGTGAAATTTTATATGAAAATCGCAGGAGTACATGGTACACTAAAAAATAATTTGTAAAATTTACAAAGATTTTCTTTGTACTTTCACAAATCCTTGTAAAAATACAAAGGTTTCCTTTTTAAATTCATTAGTTTATGAAGTTTCAAAGGTAAACTTTGTAATACTACAAAGGAATTCTTTGTACTTACATACTGACAGTTCGTGCACTGTAATTTTTTTTGTAAAGTATGACAAGGCACTTCTTTGTAGTTGCACATACTTTTGTAAATGTTGAAAACTTTTCCTTGTAAAATTATAAGTGTGTAATGTTAAAAGGATTTTGCTTGTAAAAAAACTTTTAAAAAATGTGTAGACTACCAAAATTTTAGGTTCGCCGGAAATTACTTATGCAAAGATCACGACTTCTGGAAAGCATTTTTCTGGAATAAAGTGAATGTTTATATTAATTGCATGCTTTAAAAGAAAGAATTATTTCTGAACTGCACATCGAATGTATACAAATAAATAACATTTAGCAGTACTGAAGTCACAGTGGTGTAGATGTAAGATGCGTAGAAGCTAAGCTAGGGGAAAGTGGTTCGAAATTTAACACCACCAAAATGTTTTATTTCCAAAATAATTGCATGTAAACCTCCTTGTAAACCTTCTTTATTCAAAATTTATTTTTTAAATAAGTTCAGTATTGTTTATGAAGTACAACGAGCATTTAAATTTATTTTTTTCCTCATTGAAATTGCAACTACAAAACTATTCCTTGTAATTTTACAAACATATACTTTCTATTTTATTACAAGGACAACCATTGTAGTTTTACAAGGGATTTCTTTGACAACTGGGTTTCCAAAGATTTTCTCTGTAAAAGTACAAATATTTTTTTACAGTGTACCTTACATTATTCGTGATTATTTTCCAGACGGTCATATGCAAACGAACATGGCCAATTGGCGTATATCATGCTTATCACAGAAATTGTTGCATTCAATTTGACGTTGTAATTCAAAATCAGACAGGTATTTGGTCAACTACAGCATCTTTTGGGGAAAAACCACAAACGAAAGATATTTCAGACTCTTAAATATAAATTTTGGCCACAGGTATGCACGTTTTCCTGATTTTGATCAGCAATAACTTGGTTCTCGTCCATAGTACGTTGGTTGAAAGGAGTCGCTCTGACTTAAAGGTGGTGTAACTTTATGTAGTTCGTAAAAGTGAAATGAAAGACTTCGAAAGAACTGGAAATATTATAAAACTTTAAGACATACTTACGAAAAGTTAGATAAGTGATTGTGTTTGCTACTATAAGGTCAATATAATCGGCCTTAACCATTTTGGCGACTTCGGATCTTCTTGGAAGATCTTTACAGTTTCCACCAAATGCTAGCCGCTTTGCTTGAATTAAAGTTGTCTAAACAACGATAATTCCTCTACTTGATCTCTACGTGTATTGACTTGTTTATATTTTCGTAAAACAACTGCCACCATTTTGAATTTATCAAATTTATATTATGATGTTTGTTCCGATTAATAGTTAAACATTTGGCCATAACATTGCGTACAATATGCCTTAGTACAAAGATAAAGAGTATTATTGATATGTTAAAGGGATAAATCAAGTACTCTAATAAGAATATTTATAATAAATTTCTGCTGTCTTGCAAGCCTAATAATATAAACATTTTATAAATGTTTTATATATACTTATCAAAGTGTCCTATTCCCTTCCTGTCGTTACCAAATGTACACTAACATATCGAAAACAATAGTGATTACTATTATATGTTATATTATTCCAATATTGTGAATAATGATTCAGTTAAGTTAGCCAGAGAAACAATCAGGTCTTCATAAAACTTAAGTAATGTTCTTTTCACGTAGAAAAGCCTATTTAACAAGTGTATAGTTATAATTCAAGTGAAGTTAAGTGAATTGATGAGATTTGGGTCAGCACTTAACATCGAGGTCTTTAGTACTGGTGAGGGATGACATGATGTGAGTATGGTGCAGCGCCGAAATGAAGGGGCGGGGGAAACGGGAGATCCCGGAGAAAGACCGCTGATCAGCGGCATCGTCAGGCGCGATTCCCACAAGAAAACTGGTTATTCGTAAAGAAATTGAAGTTTTAATCTGCCGTGTTATGTTGACAGAACAAATGTAGTATTAAGAAAATGTAAAGTGTTAAATACGAAACAGATGCAGAGTTCTCGCAATACAGCACAAGCTGCCCGGTATTGGTTTATAGTGTATTTGCTGTAGTGTATATCTTGGAGTATCTGCGGTGGTTCGGTGTACCCGCCTCTCTGGCTGTTCAGGCGAGGTGCCATGGCCGACGAGCGGAGGGACAACGGGGCCGACTTCAAGGGACGGGGTGTAGTGAAGGAAGGAAGGAGGGTACGACGCCACGCCTTTGTGGTTGAGGGTGATGTGTGTTTGGACAGAGGCGCCGGTGCTAATTAACTACCCACCCTGGACGTCAAGGGGGTGTCGTGTGGCTACCCTCCTATCTACCCGCACATTCCACGTGGACGTAGTCGTCTCGCCTTACAACCCCAGCTCGTCTTGGACACTAAGGGCTATGTAAGCTCGGGCATCCAGTGTCCTCGCCGCCCTTATCACAGGCGACGTCCAGCCGCTAGCAGTGTCGCAGAGTGCCTGAGAGAAGATCTCGCCTTGAGTACGAACCTTGTAGTAACGTGTCGCGTGTGTTCTTTTATACGAGTAACTGCTAAACATGTGCCCAATATGTTTGTATATTAAACTAACAAACATTTCAATGTATACTTCTACGTTTTATGAAACACTGCATCCGTATTTATAAAAACCTATTTCTGTATTCCGTAGACATTTTTGGAAACTGTTTTTCAACTTCTATGTCTGAAGAAATACCTATCTGAGTGCGAAACCAGTTTCGGTTAACTTTACGCCGTACTTTTAAACAAATAAATGATTGAATGAACCAATGGCTTCGCCTACCTTAGTGGTTTTGTGCATCAGGAGCTCAGAAGCCAAGGAGCTGTGAAGAGGACCTTGAAGAACATTTTAAGTCCCGTATCCCCACAACAAGTCAAGCGCGGAAATAGTGTGCAAGGTACTCACTGGACCATTTCTGCTATTGGAATCTAAACTGTTACCATTCAATTTTATTGCTGGAAAATGTGCAGCAAATTTCAGTTCACGTTTATACATTACTTTCACATACATCCGGTTAGTATATTTTAAATACGGTATTCTGGAAAAGCCGGAATTTAGCTTTGTTGGAGGGCTTAGTATAGGTGATTCGGGATAAAGTGAGCACTCAAAAAAAAAAGCCCTGCTAAATTTCTATTTTCAGCCAATTCGTATCTTTCCGCGCGTAACGGCTAACGACGGGAAATATCTAACCTCTCTGGACACATCACTTGATATTTGCGCGTGTAAGATAAATTGTGCAGTCTGTAGAAATATTTATAGTTTGATAAATAAAACCTTATTAACTATGCAAAATACAAGTATGTGTAACTCAGTTGATTTTATTTTAGTATTGTTGTATTTAAGTTGGAAAATACACGGAGCTATGTTCGGCAAATCGCTGCCAACCACACAAGCAGTAACGGAACTATTGTTAATGTTGAATAAATTTCAATAACGGCTAGTGATACTTTTCAAAGGTTAGATTTTCAGTGCTCACTTTATCCCGAACGACCTATAACAGTGTTTTTATAGAGCAAGATATCTTAAGGCTGCTGCCTGAATAGCACTCGAATTGCGTGCAGCGTGTTTGGAGTTACATGCTTTCTCAAAGACCAGTAAACATGCTTCCCCGCAGCTTATCTGCGACAAGAAAACACACTTCAGACTACATATGAATGTGACTTTCAAGACACTACGCACATTGGAAGAATTATTTTAAAGCACTTTAACTTGGCTAAAAATCGGCTTTTTCATGTGGTTGTTTCTCAAGAGATATCTAACGGATTTGTTCGAAATTGAGATCTACAAGTACATTGGACTGTGCTACAGAGACGGGATCAATAATATGATAGGGCCACCGCTTAAAGTGCCACAGTAAAAACGTTACAGCGGGAACACTGCGCGCGCGTTTACGACTTTGGCCGTAGAGGCGATATCACAATACATGCGCCGGCCGACGTCGCTCGTATCGCCTCATCGATTTTCACCTCACTCACACAAACATACCCCTCACCAGGCAGCCGCCTTAACAATGACACTCCGTGCTTGTCCGAAATGTGTTTTCTTTCAGACAGTGGCGCAATGAGTACATGCGGTTTTGTTTCGTAAAAGTTTTGTTTATCTGTAAACTACAGCTCGTTGAAGCTCGTGTAGGCGGTGCCCTTTCAGTCCAGCGTAAAGACAATATCACGAAAAAAATATGCGTTAACTTATTGTTACGCTCGTAAAGGTGGCATACTTATTTCTTGTCTCTCGTAACAATGTTGAATAGAGCTACATGCGTCAGCTCTAAAGCTTGGAGTCATTCTCCTATCAGAAGAGGCAGTGGTAAGGATTCATAATTGATTGTTACTCTTTTAAATAATTCCGCAGAATAATAATATTATGTCATTAGGGTGAGTGAGTGAGAGATTTTGGTCAGCGCTTAACATCGAGGTCTTTAGCGCTGGTGAACGGTGACATGAGGTGAGTATGGAGCGGCGCCGGAATGAATGGGCGGGAGAAATGGGAGATCCCCGAGAAAACCCGCTGACCAGCGGCATCGCCCGGCGCGAGTCCCACATGTGAAAATCCGGGGATCGAACCCAGATCGCCTTGGTGGGAGGCAAGAGGTCTGACCCCTCGGCCACCGCGGCCCCTATGTTATTAGGGTTGTGTTACTTAACCTCTTAACGTACTCTTTGGTAGTTCGTTTCAGGTGCTACAAAATAAAGTAAATCTGATCTGACAATTATATTCCACAGTCCTGTGTACACTACGCCTTCAGATACTTGTACATTGTCTGTGGCTACAGTGAGTTGACAGTTGAATATTTTACAAGGTAGCTCAGAAGTCGGTGAGTGTTTTCATGCAGCTTTGCTATTGGTTCACAGTTTCAGTAACAGTGACAAATTCGCGAAAGTAATTAACTTGCACAGGAGTTAGAAATCTACGTCTTCTCAAGTGAATTCTTGATATTTCTGGGTCTCTACCCACGAGCAATCTTGCCAGCTGTCTCTTACACACTTGATGTACGTAACTACATTTTAGTATCGTTTGTATAAGCCAGCGGGTAGCGAGCACCAAGGTACAGTTTGGAGCAAAAGACAACAAACACTGCAATGCGCTCTGCTTAATAATGTCAGCAGTACTCAAAGTTAAAGGCATGGGCCCGAGTTTCTTCGCATTTAACGACAATTACTTTTTAAAACACAAATGGGAGCCGATATCGTAAAATCGCTTCGTAACTTTATTATGACTGATTTAAACTGCATACTCTAATTTTGTCGAGTCAGAAGACTGCAAAATAGTTGCTAATTAGTTAATTAACGAAATTTCCTTTTGATTGATAAATTAGATATACTCATCATACAGTTTGTCTCGAAAAATTACATTGCACAGTAAAACCAATTTGCAACAAAGTTACGAAGCAATTGTATGATATCGACTCTCGTATGGATTTTAAAAAATATTTCTCTTGAAAGCCGAGAAACTCGGGCCCAAGCCCTTAACACTTCAGACGTTGGATGATATTTTAGAGCGTAACCGACGCTTCTTAAAAGCTAAATTTTAAACGTCATTGTGTCCCTGGGATAATACCAACATTTCTCTGGCACACTATGTCTGCGCAACTTACAAAACTCATTTGGCGAAACGGAAAATATTAGTTTTTGATTCGTAGAGTTGAACGGCATGGCATGACGATTATTTCCGCGCGCTCAAACCACACTGATAGTACTTGTTGACGCTGAGAATAATTATTGGTTTAACCATACTGTCTTTGCAAGATATTAGTTTGTGAAAAACATTGGGCAGGATGGGTAATTTCAGATATTTTTCTTGGCCAGCGCATGAAACATACTTTACGGAGAGCTACATTTTATTCGAAAGACTGTCCCATTTTTGTAACAGTAAACATGTTTATGGAATTCGTAAAGCTAATTTGTAATTAATTGATTTGTGTTATGTACTTACTTAATAAAACTCAACGCCCAGCTTAAGCCGGTGGGTCTATAAGTATGCAATTTTACATAGGAGTTCCTTATATAACATAGGGAGATACAAATAAATGATTTTTGAAAATTCATCCTCTAAGTAGGTCAAATAAGACATGAAATTTCGTTTGAAAGTACGTAATTTTTGAAGTTTGAAATATATAATTAATATTTTGGCTTCTGTTTATAAATAAAAGTCAGTCGTATAAGCGTTTTTGGAAATTAATTGCTTAAAAGAGAAAAAAGAGGGACACAAATTTATATGAGAAGTACGTAATTTGTAAAGTTAGAAACGAAAATTTTTATATTTGACCATAATATAGTATTTTTGGGATATCGCAATATTTTGTGCTAACTACCAAATAATCAATAGAAGTATGACAAGATTGTCGCGAAGGTTTCTATAAGGAAAACGGTTTAGAAGGGCAGAATGGGTATCCAAAAAATTTAGCGAAAATATTTAGTTTTAAAAATCTTATCTTAAACGGTCTTTAATATCCCTTGGGGGGGGGGGGGGGCTCCCTGTAAAATTGTAATTGTTTTAATAATGTTTATATTTGTACGAGACATTGTTTTATAGGTTTACGTTGTGATTATTTTTTACAGTAATGAAAATTATTTTTCTTTCAACGTTTTTGTATAATGGCATTTGAAAGCAAAAATTTGAGTAAAACTGACATATAGGAATTAAAAAATTTCCCACAGAATAACAGCATAGCGGGCTACGTCTTGACAAAAATAAAAAAAAGCATTGAATAAGTCTTGAATTTTTTAAAAATTGCTGAATTAGAAATAAACAATTATCAACATTGTTTATATTTTTAATACAAAAATTTTTAGTGCAATCTTTCATATATGTCAAGTTTTAGCCCGCGATACTATTCTTCAGTGGGAATTATTTAGTTTTTCTAAATCATTTGGTTTTCGTTTCTTATATAAAACCGTTTTATGCAAACTTTTTATTTTATTTGCCACTATACAAAAACTACGAAAGCTAGAAAATTTTCATTACTGTGAAAAATAGTCACAACATATGTCTACGAAACAAACAATATCTCGTACAAATATACAAATTATTAAAATAATAAAAATGTTGCGTGAACTCCCCCCCCCCCCCTTAACATCACTTTGCGCCGTTTAATAATTTTCAATTTTTTTTTGTTTCGTTAATATTACTTAGTAAAATAGAAAACCCTGCGAACAAATTCGTGGGTTATAGTTGGTGTATTATATACTTGGTTACACATGAGAAACATGTTATATGTTGTGTTTTAATTTTAAAAATTAAACTTATTACATATTATCTGTTGTAAAATCAATTCTTACGGTAGGGTTAACCTAACCAACACCGCGATATTGGGGCTTCGAACTTCAGTATCAGAAATATGTTAAACATTTGAATTGTGTTTTTATATTTGATATAATGTTCACTGACTGCCGAAACTACACAAGCCTGCCCTCTGTTGGTAACTTTGTGAACTATAAGTGCAGTTCCTTCCCAGTTTTGTGAAGCCCGAAATGTAGTGCATCACAATAATAAGGTATAGCACAATATATGATCGATTTACCCTATAGCTTGAATAATTAGTTAATGTAGTATGTACCGTATAATTATATATACTGTTAAGTAACACTGTACTGTTTCCCAGCACAGACTATTGGTCAGTTACAAGCACCGCTCTTTCAGTTAATCCTAAGCTAGCCTGATGTACGGCGCAGTTCTTCTCGATACAAGCCGTGGATATAAATCGTCACAGCCGCCAACGAAAGAGAGGAAGCGAGAGGAAGGAAGATGACCCGAAGCGACACCGAAGATAGAAGTAACAATAAAAAAGAATAAAATGTGGGCCGAACGCGACTGCAAGGAATTTCCGTGCAGTGTCCAATATAAAATATCGCGGGAGAAATTCTCTGTCCGGATGGAAGAAATATGAGAGGAGCGTTGTCGAGTGTTTTGAAACATCTGTACCAGTAAGAAAAAGTGGCTTTAAAGGGAATGTGATAATACGGACTTATAATTTAGTGCTATATACGATTTTTGGTAGAAATGTATCTTGTGTCTCTGTTTCGCTTGCTTCACTCTCTACACGCCGAAAATATTACCGTTCCAACAAAACACACTGATAAAGTTCATGTTAGTATTTATTCACTCAGTATACGATAGCCTATCGCTTACAATAACATTTTTACATCTTAATGTGGCTGTCATAAACGGTTTTTGCTCGGGAAGTTGCTGTTTCGATGCAATTTTTTCTGCAAATGTAGTTTATTATGTTTTCATAACTTTGCTGCCTCCTTCCAATGAAAAGTTTTTGTAGGTCTTAACCTTTTACATTCTCGCACGTTGGTACTTTATACTTATTTGTCTTTGGTTTTAGCCAATGACCAGTGATAATAGGAAGCAGAATCGTAGTATGTGGGGGTATTTATTCATGAGCTATTTGTGTCTTTCTGCCGTTAAAATAATAACTTCAAATAAAAAATATAAGTTGTAACTTATCAGATAAATATAAAATTAATAATTTATTTTAAGTATTCTTAAACTTTACTATACGATCGTAATTAGTTGACTTTAACGTCTTTAAATACCTACTTGCCTCATTAATGTATGAGATGTCTGCCATTAAGAGTGAATAAATCTTTAGTAGTCATCAGTATCAAATTTTTAACTTGAACGTTCAAAATTTTATCCTGAAATTCCAAAATGTATTTGTCATAATTCTCTCTGAAACTGAAATTCCAAATTTTAATTGTGTCAATTCTCTCTGAAACTGAATGCTGAGTGTCCAGTATAATTTTGCCCATCTTAAAGACAAAAAGCCAAATGAAAGTACTAATTCGTTAAAATGTAAAACACTTCATGTTATTTAGTTCCATCAACAGTTGATTGCATTACAGAACGCGATAATTAAATTACACCATTGTTAGTTTTTTTATTTTCTTTTTATGTGTTATTTTTATTTCGAACACTTCTTCAGACATTACTGGCCAATAGTAGCAATTATTTTTATAATAAGTCATAGATTAAATATATATTTTGTTTCTTGTTTTATATTGTAGAATAACTAGTTTCTATATTTCTCTAGTTTCTTGTGTTATTTTATGTGTTTGTGCAGTATTATAACTACAGATGATGATCTATTGCGAAAATGTTTTGTGCCAACATACCCTTGAAAACACTGTAGTTTCTTGCAATATGTATGATTGGGTGATGTACTTCTGACACAACGCAGATGTCTGCAGACCAATGCCAGGTACTAAATATTACAATAGCGAGATTCTTATTAGCTCAGTCAGGTAGGGTAACAGCTGCTCGTACAAGCTAAAGCCAGTTATCTTCTGGTAAGCTGGACGTGTGTTGAAACCCAGCAAAGTGTCAAGTTTTCCCGCGATGAACCGTCATCTCTCCTTGTAACCTTCCTGCCTGCAACCTGCTCTCAAGTTTTGGGTTATTCAAGTATTTAATTTACAATAAATAAGGCTTTCACTTTCAGTAGACTACACGGCGTAACAGATAATCAGGAAGAGGAATATTTCGCGAGTTCAAAGACTGAAGGGTAGACTTAACACACCTGGATACAGTTATTTTTCACTTGTTGCTCACTCAAATTCACACAAGAGTAGGAGACATAGAATCGTGTTCCTGTTTATTTGAAAGCTTGTTATTGGTTGAACTTTGCGCGGTGTACGTACCAGCGCCGGATCTAGAAAAAAGGGGGGCAAGAGGGGGCGTGTGCCCTGGGCGGCATAGCAAAGGGGTGGCAGACTGGCCCCACCTTGTTTTGAGAAATCTAGGAGAAAAAATAATATTCGCCCAGAATAAACTAATTCATTAAATAATGAGAATGAAATCAATTTTTGGCTGAGAAAATGCCACTAACTTTTTTTTGTAACGTAGAGCTATAGTGCCGTGTAGAAGTATGTACTTATGACGATTATGTGTCTTTCAACGCCTGCAAATTAAATCGAAATAACGAGATCAATTTATGACATAATTTTGAAGAACAAATTTTTCAAATAGAAAAAATTCAAATTTTAAATTACTAATGCTAGATTAATATTACATCAGTATTAATTATTTGTCTACCCAATATTTTATTTGTCTTACTGTAAAATTCGGAAAAGCAAAAATAGGAAGAGGGCGGCGTAAGTCACCTTTGCCCCCCTTACAAAATTATCTGGATACAATTCTGGTACGTACAGATGTCAAACTAGCCAATAGTATGAGTAGCTGTAATCCAAGTGTGTCCAGTCTTAATATAGTATAGCCTATTAATTCTGAAATTTCTCTAGTCCTCACTTATATCGTATTATGATGAGTAGTTTGTTATTAATGTACATCAGCTGAACAGCAAAATGTTGTACATGCGATGAACTGTTTCCGATTTACGAGAAACTCTCTTGACGTTTTAAGTTTAGTGTAGTTTCTCGCGTTTTTTGTAATTTTCTGTAGGAAAATTATGCTCGGCGTATTAGGAATGCGGTAATTTTGGGAAACTTTATCGTCATATTTCATTTCAGTGCTATGTTGCCCCGGAAATCAAGAGTGAAACAAGAGAAACAAATAAAGAAGAAGTCCTTATGGTTTTACTTATGTAAACTTGAAAAAAAAATTCAAGATGAATTAGATGAGATTCTGTGACGTCACTGTTGGGTCATCGTGCATTTGTGTGCGACATTGTTCGTATCTTAGTTATCGTCTGTGCAGTATTAATTTTAATGTCCTAAGTTTTCTTTGTGATTTATTACTTCGTTGTTTGTTTTTAACTACTACTTTTTGTTTAATTTTGTTCTCTTGTGATTTGAGGATCCCTTTTGGATATCGTTAACGTCTTATTTTCATTTATGTATATGTTGACTACGGCTAAATAAGCCCATTTTCTTTTTAATGTATTTCTTGTTTAACTCTAGGTATTCTGATACGACATAGCACTGAAATATTTCACTAAATTACTAACTTCCACAGCAAGAATCTTACAAAGACACTAGGTATTTCGTGAATGGTGGTCATGAGTAGTCTTTCATAGCCACCGTTTAATATATTTTCACACATTTTTGAGGAGTACACATTCGAAACGAACCATATCTAAAAATCAGTTATAACCATTTCTGAAACAACTACAACCCACGAGTATAAATGCAATGAAACTGTTACATTGCTTCTTTGAAAATATTAAAATATGAGTTTACTTACACATTACTCTGCAACTCGGTAAGGTAAACATGTTTGGTTTCTAAATGTCTGCCACTAACTTTAGAATGGGTTATATGTTGACAATATTGTAATTTTTCAGTCGTTTTCACGGCATTGTTTGGTTAACGTATCAATACTTAGCAAGTTTGTCTGCCGCAGAGTTGATCTGTAAATTCGTTGGACGCATGTGTCGTGGTCAGTGAGATGAAATTAAACAGGGATTACATCAACAACGGTACTAAACTGTACACTTGGCGAAATAATACCATTTCCTGTCACGAGAATATTTAATTACTGAAGTTTCCTGTCTAATGTTTGCGCCTGGGGATTTGGCTTACCTGCAACTCACTAATGATATACGGGTTAGCATAACTACGGTTAACCAGGCGTTTTCCATCATTGCCCTGCTTACGAATCCATTCCAGATCATTCGTTTGTCTTCTGCGACTACATTTGGGCACAATATTCGCACCTAATGATGGATAGTCACGTGTCTCTTAAATATACGTGAGTACGCGCACATACTAGAGTAAGTGCTTCACCAAAACTTTGGAAATGCCTGTTGTTATGGTTAGTGTAGTTAATGCATTCACAGAAAGCCATCTCAACAAATATTTTCTTGTAGCTTTGAGAGAACGCAAATTAAAAATTAATTCTTGATTTACAAGTCCTTCAATAAAACTGAATTTATTTCCATCCTTTGAGTTATTGATTTTTTCAGTCTATCACATAAATGGCACTATTTTACACATCCTATATTGCCGGCCTCTGAAGCGTGGTCGGTAGTCTACTGGCCCACGGTGTGAGAGGTCTTCGGTTCAAATCCCAGCATGGGCATGGATGTTTATATTTAGATAGTTTGTAAGCCATCCCTTACTAAGCTTAGCGGCATAAAACCGGGGGACGTAAATTAACCATTTAAAATAAATAAACATCCGGTCGAGAAATTTGTCGATATCTATGTTGGTTATTCTCGTACATTTAGAAGTTAATGTCACTAGTTATTATGAGAGATAAACAATGTCATAGGTTGCAGCTATGTGAGCGCAATCTCAGTGAAGCCGCTGTAAATGTGTCCTATAGCTGAATGTTTCCTGCATATCTAGTCATATAGTGTTCAGTCTTGAGGCACACACTCTTATCTCGGACCTCCGACTCATTAAGCAGTTGGAGAAAGTTAGTGAAAATATTGCAGTATTATGTTATCAGACCAGAGCCATCGACGCATAGATGCAATTACAACGACGTTCTACATGACCTCTTCCTGCCTGTTTCGACTCATGGTATCGTGTTGCCAGCGGAACAGCCGAACTTCCTACCGGCGTCAAATATTTAGAATTGGAAGCTTTCTGAGGTCAACTGAACTAAATACGTAGCCCCTGAGGCGGAGAAGAAAGATGCATGTTTTGTGAGATGTCTTTATGGGATTTAGTTTGGTCTGCAACACCATTCTACAAAATCAATGATCATGATTTAGGCCCTAACCCCGACCTGACTCTACACCCCGTTTTGCCCACCCATAAATTACAGTGTTTTTTTTTTTTTTTAGCAGAAACCTTCGCAGTCAAAGGCACAACTCCCCAGTGTTTTATTTTCCAGTAGAATTTTTTGTATCCAGTGTTCGTATAACGTGATATGTTTTGTCTGTTTCTTTGAATGTTTCTTGCAATGGGACAGAATAACGTACTGTGCTGTCGTGGACACATGCCATTCCAATATTATGTCGTCCCAGGAATCTAATTATGAAACTAAGAAAAAACAAATGAAAAACGAACAAATGAGAAAACAATACCAGTTTGGATGTAGTCAACATATCTAAAGAAAAAACAGCAGAACATGAGAGGTCCCATAAGGAATTAGTCAACAACCAATAAATTAAAATAAAAAATTAAGGTCTAAATACAAAACCAAATAATCTGTAAAAAAATATGACACCACAGTTAAATTAAGACAGCGCAAAAAATACTAGACAAAGACAATGTCAGACACAAGACAGGATAACAACGACGACGTCGCAGACAACGGTGAAGACACAAAATAACAAAGTAGATTTATTAAGACCGACTTTTTACGACGGTTCGGTATCTGACATCTGCTCCCGTCGTCAGGTGAAATAAAAGTTGCTATTTCTTAGTCCCATGCTAGATTTATGGGACGACACAATATTGCAATGGCATATGTCCACAGTAGTACAGTAAATATTGTCGGCTCAATCAAATCGCAAAGAAACTGTATTATATTCTTTACAGATAGGGTAGTAAAGAGTAACTCTGCATAAGTAATTTATCGGTGGTGATAGTTGCTTTTCTGAACGTCAGCCTTCAACTGTTTACAAACTAAGTTGTCCCCGTCGTAAAGAGTTACTTTAAGGCCACAGAAGCATAAACGCGAGAAGGGAATAAAAACGGTGTGTAACTGAATATGCAATCATCAAGACCATAAAATTACCATGACGTGTATTCGGGTTTGAGAAAATTGAATCATTCCGTGAAAACACATTTTACGTATTTTCAGTCCCTTGTGCCGGAATCACAACGGTGCTGCAGAAGAACGAAATGCAAAACTACAAATTCTCGTTATTGTAAACACTAGTTTGACCACCGCGAGAACAAATGCTAAAATAACACTACCTGCAAATAGTTCATTGCCACTTTATACTAACCAATAGTACGACAGCCATAGATGTTTACAATATTTCAGATTTTTTTTTCAGTTTATTTGATATGTATTTTAAAAACCCACTGCCATTCCGAAATGTGGAAGTAAACAAAAAAGTACACATTTTCTTAAATTAAACAAGTTATGATTTGTTAATCATAACCGACAAAAATTTACTAAAATTTTCTGCTAACTCATTAGTTTCACCAACACTGGGGTGCAAAAAAACCCTTCTCTAATTTAATCAATATAATTTATATTCGGAATTGGCGTCACGTCAGCCATTAATGTTAAGCAGACGTGACAGAAACTTCGGTACTGATTGGCGGACATATTTTGTTTTTCGTATCGCGATGTACGTGTCGCTTCTGTCTCGCTGTTGTGATTCCGGCATTAATTATTGAATAAAAAAATTAGGAAATCATACCATAGATAACTACCTAAGCAACGTTACGAAGTAAAAACCATTTCCGTACCTCGTAAGCGGGGGTGACTTTGGGACACGTGGTGTGACACTTGACACGTGGGGTAACTTTGGGACACTTTCATTCTATTTACATTTTCCATAATAAACTATACCCTGTGAGTAAATATTAATTAACTCTCACGTGGATACTTATAATACAGAATTTTTCGCAGTAAATTAATTTTTTCAGGGCTACCAAATTTGCGATATATATATACACACACACATATATATATATATATATATATATATATATATATATATATATATATATATATATATATATATATATATATATATATATATATATATAT